>LPNX010417501.1:351013-421106 GCA_001517045.1 Pseudotsuga menziesii | reverse complement strand
ATATATATATATATATATACGAGCATGATCTACACAAACTGTATTGTGGTATGCATATTTTTTTGTTGATTTATTTCGCAATATACAATTATTTATTATTTTTCGAAAGTGATCACATCTGATTTCAGCATCATTTTATACACGTGTGTCCATCCCATCTTTTTTTTCACTGTTTTAAAAAATTGAAAAACAAAAAATACCCTTTTGAAGATGATGCATAGATGTGTGGGCTGTGTATTTTCCGAAATTTTTGGATGTGTATTTTTTACCCTGCAGATTTTTCTTTGAGTTGCTTTGAAGTTGTTTCCAGGTTTTCTAAGTGTCAGTTTTAGATCTAATTAAAAAAAAAAAACCATATGAATGTAAAAACACATGCATGATACCTCAATGGATAGAGGAATCGGTGATGAATCTATCAGTATGAACTCCGCTTAGTTGTGTGCCATGAATGACAACGTTTATAGCCCTAGAAGACACAGAGAAACATTTATTTTCTTGTAAGATGGCTGAATTTCTATTTTTCAGGCCCTCGATCAAGGTTTTAACCAAAGCTCAATCGAGGGTTTATTAAACCCTCGATCGAGGGTTTTTTAAACCATCAATCGAGAAAATTATAAATAGTTCGATCGAGCTAATAGCTCGATCGTGGTCTTGTCTTTGTTAAAAAATCTTACAAAAGTGATCGGGAATGAAGTTAAGCATTGATGGCATTAATGTCATTTCAAAAACCTTCCTAACACCATTTCCCACCCAAATTCCTAAATAAATTCTACATAAACATAAGACATAAACATCTTACTAATTTTAGCATTCACAATTGGCTTACCAATTTGAAACAATGCTTGTGTTTTAATGCAAATTTAGCATTGTGTTTACATATTGTTGTAGACCTGTGAATTTGGATTGTTGATTTTGATCAAAATGGTAAGAAAAAAGAGTCGAAGTAAAATATCTAGTAGGAATCAAATCAACACCGAAGAAATAAGAGAGAAAGATAGAGAAAGAAAGAGAAAAAAAAGAGCAATCTTGAGAGGAGAAGAAGTTGCACATCAAGCTATGTGGGAGAATCAAATGTCATTGCTAACAATATTGGTATTTAATTTAAAAGTTATGCAATTTCATATTCCTAACTATAATTTTTCTTTTCCGAGTGATATAGTTCATATAATTTCATTCATATTTTCCTATAATTTCATATTACATAATATATTTAATTTCATAGTGTTCTAGTTCATAATTTATATATATGTGTGTTAAATTGTTTAGAATGTAAATATAATTTTGTAATTGTAATTTTGTAAATAATTCATAAACTTATATAAATTGTATGTGCATGTTTGAATTCATATATATGTATTCATAATTGTATGTAAATTGTATAATTTCATATTCATATAATTTTATAAATTGCATATTCATATATTTAATTTCATAGTTAACTCTAGTTCATATATATATATATATATGTGTGTGTGTGTGTGTGTGTGTGTGTGTGTGTGTGTTAAATCAAGTTTAGAATTTATTATAATTTTGTAATTAATTCATAAAGGTATATGTGCATGTATGAATATATATGTATTTATAATTGTAATTAAATTGTATAATTTAGTAAATTTACATATTCATATAATTTCATATTGCATAATATAGACTCACATATATATCATTTTTATATAAAAAATTACAAAGATTGTTCTCAATGGGAGTTGATTGCACTAGTCATCGATTTTAATACTCAATTTTAATTTCATATTCATGTATATGAACATTTTCATAGTGTTCAAATTACAATTTTACATTACACTATGATAATGATAATAATTACATTACAATTACAAGATCACATTACAATTACAATTACAATTTTACAATTACATTAAATTACAATCATTACATTATTACATTACATTTACAATTACATTACATTACAATAATTACATCATTACATTACATTACAATTTTACAATTACATTACAATTTTAATATTGATTTAATTTCATATTAGTGTATATAAACATTTTCATAGTGTTCAAATTACAATTTTACATTACACTATGATAATGATGATAATTACATTACAATTAAAATTACAAGATCCCATTACAATTACAATTACAATTTTACAATTACATTAAATTACAATCATTACATTACAATAATTACATCATTACATTACATTACAATTTTACAATTACATTACAATTTTAATATTGATTTAATCTCATGTTCATGTATATGAACATTTTCATAGTGTTCAAATTACAATTTTACATTACACTATGATAAGGATGATAATTACATTACAATTACAATTAGAAGATCACATTACAATTACAATTACAATTTTACAATTACATTAAATTACAATCATTACATTATTACATTACATTTACAATTACTTTACATTACAATAATTACATCATTACATTATATTACAATTTTAATATTGACTTAATTTCATAGTCATGTATATAAACATTTTCATAGTGTTCAAATTACAATTTTGCATGTTACATTAAATAATAATGACGATCTCTAATTACATTAAACAATTACAGTTTTAATTTTAAACGTGTACAATTTTAATTTCATATTCGCATGTATATGAACATTTTCATAGTGTTCAAATTACCATTTTACAAATTACATTACATAACATATTCAAGCAAAGAGGTAGATATAATATTAGACATGTATATAAGAGTATTTGTTGTACTCCAGTGCAGAAGGAGGTGAATCTAAGTAGCCTTCATCATAAGGAAGAGAAGGAGATGACACAACTCTTCCATATCAACATCCATATCATGAAGAGCAAGGTTGACGCTCTATTGGATTCTACTTCACAATACAATCTCATAGAAGCACATTAATATGCATGGATGATTTAACAATGTTCTCAAAGAAACGCATAGACCATGTCAATAATGATGATAATTACATTATAATTACCATGCTCTAGTATATGATAATGATGATAATTACATTACAATTACAATTACAATCACATTACAATTACAATTACATTACATTGCAATCTTGTACAAATGACTAGGAATCATACTTAATAACTTAATTTACTTAATAACAGTTGGTTTGGAACATAAGTCTCATCCGCAACAACCGTGGGAAGTACTTGGGCTTTGCCCTAAAACTCATTATGAGGAGTACCACAAGAACCCCAAAGTAGTTGGCCAATGAGAGAACCTACCAAGCGAAAAGGGAAACGACCCCTATTGGATTGACTAGATTCCCACCTATGAGGAAAACAAAAGAGTTGTCATTTGTGGCCAAGCGGTTAGCAGTTTTACCTGCACCATGAAGTGAGGGGTACTACCCCAATACTCAAGCCTGAGATAGCCTTGGTGGCCTAGTGACTACCTTTTAACCATTAAGAAGCCAATTTAAACCGGGGTCCATATTCATCTCCAGTTACTACTACAACCACCATTGTTTGCATTTATTTGTTAATTTATAGACAAATAATGTCAATATATGATAAACTTAAAATAAAATGTTATTCAAGCTTGTATAATTTATTTGCTAATTTTTTAACAAACAATGGAAATATGATAAGTAAAATAAAATGTTATTATTGAGCTTGCATTTATTTGTATTTATTCTTGAGCTTATAAATTTATTTTTTAGTTTGTATTTATTTATTGCTAGATCCTGGCCAGCCATCACAAGATCGTGCACCCTCTGATTTTTCAAGAGTAATTGGGAGCTTCAATGACATTGGAATGGCTACTAATTGTTTAAGAGGCTTGGATGATGCCACTCAAGAAGGGTTCGCGAACCCGACCCCTGATCGAACAATCAGAGATTATGTTAGTAATATAATCAAGTTGTACTTTGAACAACAATCAGTGATTACACAAGCTCAAATCCTACATGGATTGAAACATGCCACAAAGTTGTTGGGTTTTAAGGATGTTAAAAATAAAAATGCATGTGAGAATGTAACAAAAAATGTAACAACTGCACTATCTGCATTTGGAAAGTCAAGAAAACTGATATCAGTGCTACTCATAGGGAAATTACAACTGCTATTGTGGCACGAAGCACCTCAAGAAATCGAATGGTCGCAACAATATCAAAGCTGCTCCATGTTTCAAGAAAAACACTGCAAAAATACACTAAATTCAGGTTAAATATAGATGAAAATGATGAAGCTGCTTGTTGGGCTCTTATATGCAGAGAAGCATATAAAGATAGGATGGAAGAGGGCGTCAGAGAGAAGGTGATAGAGTATTGGGACAACCATTCTTGTGCTATACCAGATCAAAAAAATGTCCTGCGACAACATTCTGGCAGAGGCATTTATAAGGAGCATTGAAAGCATGTTATGGAGATGACATGAGTTGCTTTGTTCAAGGAATTCAAAGAATCAAATCCTAGTGTCCAGATCTCATTTACCATGTTCAATAAGTTGAAACCATGGTATATTAGGATGAATACGATTTAGGACACTTGTTTTTGTTGATACCACGTTGAATTCTAGCTATACTATGACACATTTGTGGATTTTTGCAAAAAACATTGGGATGGTGAACTAGCTCCTCATAGAGTGCGAGATTTTATTTCTATGATACTATGCAATAGGAATCCTGAAAATGTGTTTTTCAATAAAAGGTGTGTAGGTGGGAGAAGATGCCATGAATGTGGTGATTTGGCATTGTTCGACAAGAAGTTTCCTATCCATCCAACACACCTTGGATTGTCAGGTATCATAGTTAAGTGGAAGAGATATGAGTATGTCTCCATGAATCCATCATCTTCTTCACATGTTCCATATAAGAGGATCGAGTTGCTGGAGGATGATATTCCTATTTCAGACTTCATGGACAAGTTTCAAAGTCAAATTTACAAATACATTAAACACTCCCACAGGTCTAGGTGGTAAGCTTTAGAATTTAAGCATCCTTGTGAGGTTTTTGAGCCAGGCACAATCCTATCGGTGGTAGACTTTGTCGAGAATTACACATTTGCTCCTTAGTGAGAGATACAAAGTGAGTATTATCACTTTGACCAGGTGTCCATCTTCATAATGTATTGTATAGACATGCTCATGTGAGCATTGATCGTAGGGATAGAACTCCTTAGTCACGCGATGTGATCAAGGAATATCATTTTTATGTCAGTGATGATCGTGAGCATGACACATTGTTTGTTCAACACTGCTTTGGGTTGATTTATAATTCATTCAAAAAGAATGGGGTGTCATTTACAGAACACTGGATTTCGTCAGATGGGTGTGTGGGGAAGTTCACATCGGCACGCTCATTTTATTGGTTGAGTCATCTTCACAAAGAGATGAGAATTTGACACACCTGTAGATTTTTTGAAACAAGGCACAGAAAGGGTGAACTTGATGGCGCAAATGCATGCGTGAAACGAGCCCTTCGGAGGTACCAAATGAGTCATAGTGCATCTCGACTCAAGTGCTCAGCAGAAGTGGTTGATTGGTGCACACAAAATTTGGGTCACCAAGGTCATGAACAAGCAAGGTTGGTGCGCAGGTAGGAAAAACCAACAACTTAATTGAAATTTAATAAATGTGTTTGTATTATATATATATGTGTGTGTGTGTGTGTGTGTGTGTGATGTTTGTTATTCGATGCAATTTTTCTGGGATGTTTCCATTAGCAATGTGAATAGATCCATGCCATGGTATTGCGAGACCATACCTGGTATGAGAGAACTACATTCAGTTCGTAGTAAAGACATGGGCGACATATTTTTCATTGAAACGAGGAAGTATGCATGCTTCTGTGAGTTCTGCATTGACGCTAATGGACTGGGGTTAATCATTACGTGAATGATGCATATGTCAAACAATGGAAATATGTCCCTCTTAATCCAAAGGGGCCACATCCGATTTCGACGTGGCAAGAGATGCACACTAACAAGGCAGTGGTTTCACTAGATCATGATCAGGTTTCGGATTTGGTTAAGCAAGGTACATGATACTTGATTGAATGTTTAAGTCTCTAGTCCTGTACACACACACACACACACACACACACACACATATATATCGTTTAATATTTGAAAATGTTGATGCAAATGATGTATTTGCTGTAATTGCACCAATGGAAAATGTTTAGCATGTGGCATACTTTTTGATGCAGTGTACATAAATCAAAAGCAGGTTGGTGCAGCCCTATGTTAACGGAGAGTTAATGTACTAAGTTGGTGACCTAGTTGTGATGGGCCACTTTTTTGAAAAAATGAGAAGACAAGGTGACTATATTATTTACAGAGATTTCATGCTTGAATATATATCTTGTCAGTATAGTCATTTGGTGGTGGCATCTCAGATACATCTCATTGAAATCAAGGTGAAGAGGGGTGAACCAAAGAGATGGAAGATGTCATTAGCTGACCATGATCATATTATGGAGACATGCATTCCTATAACCCATTGGCCATATAAATGCAAGTTATATGCCATGACATATAAGTTGATACATTGACATAGTTTCCATACTTTTGAAATACATAGAAAATATAAATTTCTTTTGAAATATGAAATCAAATTTTACACTGTAGTTGTAATTTGCACCTAGTAGATATTACATTGTAAAGTTGTAAATTTTGTAACATTATAATTGTAAGATGTGTTCAATTGACAATTTGCAAACATGTAAACTTGCAAACATTGTAAATTTTGTATACTTGTAATTTATTGAATTGGAAAATTGTACAATTTCGTAAGACTGTAAAACAAATTAAAGATTGTTAAAAATGACATTAAGATCAAGTAAAACATAAATTACTTTAAACTATAACTGCAAATAATTAAAACATTTAACAAACCATCATGTTAAAAAAAAGTCCATATATATATAATCATAAAGTCCAAAAATAACAGTCTACAAAATGATAAAGTGCAAAATAATAACATCCATAAATAACAATCTACAAATCACTCCTACACCATTGATCGAGAGATCGACAATCATCGAAACTACCACTAGCTGCACGATGCCCCTGGTCTTGGTCAGGCACATCAAAAAGAAAATTGCCCATGTCTGAGAACTGCAGAAGTTAAAACTGTGAACTCTGCAAGTTATTTACATAACACATATTTAAATTACATGTACAAAATGTGAGGAAAAATTAAATATATATATGAAACATATATCTATGATCTCACCTTGCTCAAGTTAAGTATCAGGTCTTGGAGGCTGGGTATCTGCTGAGATGATCTTTCATTGAGACCCGATCGATGAGCGGCATCTCACTCATCCGTAAACATCACATCGGCTTCAATGCCCTCATCTGCAGCTGCCCGTGTCTGTGTCTATTTCCATGACATGAAAATAGTCATATTAATGAATTACAATTTGAAATTGAGAATTACAATTTGAACATGTAAATTATAATCTGAACATAAATATGCAAACAATTCAAACATGTGATAACTAGTACCTCGTCAATTGGTGTGTCATGAGTAGGACTCGAGCGAGGCTGTGTAGAATCATGTGCAATTCCCTTGCCTCTATCCTTTACAATATGAACAAGATAAATGAGGAAAGTTTGAACAAACCAAAATATTGCATGTTCAACAATTGACTTGAATTTAGAAATTCAAATTTAGGATGACAGTTAACACATACCTCATCGACGTGGACGGATGGAACTGCAATGGGACCTCGAACAGATGCATCACTGCCAAACAGGACCTCCATGAAATTGGACTCGTGCATGGAGGTCTAACACAAAGCAGAGTATTAGTTAGAAAACTATATACAATCATAGAAATCAAATGACGACAATCAAGTGATGACAATAAAGATATACCTGTCCCATCGGTCGAGGCCTGCATCTCTGATGCAGTCTAAAATATGCATCGCATGCCATGATAGCATACTCCAGCATTGAGTCATGATCAAGAATGTTTAGAACATCATATTCCACCCACTATAACTCAGGCTCTACAGGTGCAGTGGGTGCTCTGCGTCTCTCTACCTGCATAACCATCATGCTAGAATGCATTGTCATGAGTGTCACCTCTGCCAATGCACCACGCTCCTTAGTCGCTAGCTAAGATGATGTAGCTACATCATCGACCCTAAGCATGGTCCTAGCAGGGAAACCTACTAATGGCTCTAGCTCTGGCTGATCTGTAGGGTCTCTCCTAGCCCCAGGATACGCATGACTGCATCCCCCACTATCATTGTAGAATATCGATGGTGTGCTAGTGTAATAAGGGTGCATATCCATGACAAACTCTGCATAGATATGTTTTGCAAAGTATAATGGCACCTAGTCATTGTGGGGAAACATGCCCCATGCTCCAATGGACCTGTCATATACATAAGGTGTTGTAGCCTCTAGCTTAAAATCCTTGAGTCTAAGCGGTTGACTAGGGGTGTGGTCAAGAGGGATATCAAATAATGCTCCCTTCACATCATGGCCAGTTGTTGCATCTCTCACTGTGGCCTAGTCATTAGGACCCTTCATAGCGGCCCTTCTTCTCTAACATGCAGAGGCCCAAAGAGAACTCAATGGGCCGATGGACTTGTATACCTTCAGTAGATTGTCTACTGCCTTTAACATCATCTCCATCGAACATGCTGAGGGAGAGTTCTTAGGAATGGTCTTGATGTTTTCATGCAAACACACACGCTGTGTGGTAATGTCTTGTATCATGATACATGTGATATCATCCTCCCATGGTGCTTCCACGGGAGGGTCGACGCCATGTTGTGCAACATTTGAAAATTAGATGAAAACACAAATGTTAGTACTGATAACATTTAATGTTAGATGAAAACATAAATTAAAGCTACTGATAACTGAAAGAAATATATATATGCATTTATTTTACCTGTCTCATGGGGAACCTCTCCACCGACACCAACAGTATCCTGATCCTCGTCACTCACATGCACAGAGCGGTTGCTAGAGTGGCTTCTGCTCATCTCCCCAGCAAGAGCGTATGTCAGCATAGAACACCTAGGCGAACCTATGAAAATAGAGACATACAAGTTTATGATTAAATATACACATGTGAAAAAATTTAATTTGATGTAACTAACAACAAAGAGTACATCATGCAAAATTGTATACTTACGAGTCCTCCATTGACCTCTGGGGCAAGGAGTGGCTGCAGATCCGCCAGTGCTCTATCTTCGGCGAACCGAAGATCCCCATTGTAGAGATGCATTTGCATGAAATAAGGCATACTAAATGATTTTTTGTAAATAACTCAATGTACAAGTAACTCCATGTATGGATACGAGTAAAAAACTCTTACTCAAAAAACCATCAAAAAGTTTACAAAACAAAATGGATTGACGAGTTTTTTGTTTTTACTTTGAAGGTGGTGTGAAGAAGACTATCGGATATGTGGTGTGATCGGGATTATGATTTATTTTCATAATGTTGAGTACTTCTTTATTTCTTGTTCAATTTGATATTATGGACATGTGGTAATTATTTGGGTGAAGCTTCCTAAAATACAAGTTGAAGTCAAATCACTAAAGGTTTTTCGCGTTATAGGGAATGCTTTGTGAGTTTTCTATGGGGTGGGACTGAGTTAAAAATACTTGGTATTTTAAACTAATTCCTATAGATATTTATAATTTTAAACATTTAAACTAATTTTTAACTGGATTGTGGCCGCGGGTGTGCGCAACCCTTTTTATAATTTTTTAAAAATAGGAAGCTCAATTGAGGTATGAAGCTCGATCGAGGTCCGTAGCTCGATTGAGGTCACTACCTCGATCGAGGGTGTGCTTTTTGTATTTCACCAAAAATACGTTGCCAAAAATGGTTACCCACCTCCATGGATGCACCCTAAATCTAAAAATTATTTTCATGAATACCAAAACTATTATCTTTGATCACTTCAATAACGTACTTCACTCCTTTCAAAGAAAAATAAAATAAATACTTATAAAATAACACAACAAAAACTATTCTCATGTTGCACATACGTGAAAATTCATACAGCTGCTAGAACAACCCAACTAGTATTGAGCTCCACTAAGGAAACAAAGCAACACTTTATATATATATTTTTTCCACTTAACTCTACGAACTAGAGGATAGACATACTCCCATGGATAAATCGTCATAAAGGGAAGTGTCTTTTTATGTCTCTAGAAGTGATGTGCACATATGTAGGTGGGTGGTGGATTGGTGGTGTTGGAGAAAATGCATCCTTCCTTTTGTCAGGTCGAACCCATGGATTTTGAAGACAGTATGAGATAAACAATGAATGAAAAGAAAAAGAAAGGGTTGAAGTAATCTAAGTAGGGGTTGATGGTGATAGTGGAAACAACTTGAGAAAGGGTCAAATTAGGTAGTGGCAGCAGTCTGAGCAAGGGTCACAAGTTACTCTCGTTTGAACTTGTGATTTGGATAGGAATGACATAAGGGACCTCTTCTTATTGAATCCTAATTTGCATGCCAAATGGAAAGCTTAATTGTTCATGATTCATACAAACATTTATAGTGATATCTAATACGAAGGAAATCTTTTCTCCTATTATGTTTGGGTGCTTTTGAGCAATAAATTGATCTCTATGTAAATAGCAATAGATCCATTTGATACAAATGGATGAACTCTTTTGATCGGGTCTCTATATTAACCATTCACAAATGTAGTGAAAGAGGAAGTGATCCACAATCACTCTTATTAGTTTGAATCTCCATGTCTCACTTCTCAATGACAAAGTAAACATTGATTAGAAAGTGATCAAGGAACTTGCTCCATCAAGAGCGTTGATGATTGTGCTTTTTTTCTTTCCTAACAACTCACTTTTTCAAGTATAGATTGAAGTCGAAAGCTACATATTCCATGGGATGAGCTCTTGTTTTCCCCTATATAGCTACCATAACTCTAGCAAGTACTAAAACATGAAATGAGGTAGAAATACAAAATTGAAATAGTCTTAAGACTCGATGGAGATGGTGGAAGCAAGTGGTGAGAAAGTGCCACCTAAGCGGGGTTGATGACTTTTGAAGTTAGAATAATGATACACAAAAGTGTAAAGTTTAAAACCACTTTAGTTTCAAGATTTTAAACTTTCATAATGACATTTTCGAAATCCAATAACCATTTAAATAACCATAGTTCCAAATCAAGACTCTCTAATTCCAATCACGTAGCTACAATAATTATAAACCAATGCAAACTATGATGAATCAATTCTAATTCTAATTTATGTTCATCCAATGCACAACTTAATTCTAGATTATTTGATTACTTTCGCTATTAATACATTACTTATTTACCTTACACAGAGATTGGTTGGGATTTGAAAAATGACTAGTTGTTAAGCCGCATTAAGCATTTGAAGCCTGTTGTTAGTTGATTTCAAATTTGATAGCCTATAAAAACACAACCATCATTAATGTGCTTATAATATACCAGGCTACAAACTTACCATAGGTGATTGTTAATTAATGCCTTATTTTCTACCAAGATACCATCTTACTAAAGGTGATTTCCAATTAATTGTTAGTGCTTAGAGTTGCAATGTCCATTGCACATGATTATAGGTTATAACCTTGTGGATAGAGTGGAAAGGTATAGACTAATAGAATTTATGGTTCACATTTTTTAATATAATACAGGTTCTCCATCCAATTTAACCTAGGAGAAAGGGCTATCAAATCACGCTATTATGAAAAGTTTTCTCATTCAAATCCCTTCATTTCAAACAAAATTTTTAACAAAAAATTGCAACATAGATATAACCAAAAGAGTACATTACTATGACTCCCATGCCCACATACTCTCTCTTCCAAGTTTGACAATCTTTGCATACCATTCTCCTCCATTAATATCTCCTTGTACAATCTCATTCAATTCTTCTTCGATCCTCTAGATTTTGGGACTAGCCATAGTTTCAATGAAATCATGAATCCATGGATAGTAGCACAACCACCTTACATTATGACACACATCCCATCTAACAAGTGATAATTGTTGCATATAATGAATTGGACATGGATTTGCAAAACATGGTTTTGACTCGATTTGAAACCTGAATGAAGACAAGGTGGAGAAGAATTTTGCAGGCTTGCACAATATTTTGATGGCCTCTGGACTACAACAATGAAGAATATTCCCATTTGAAAATCCAAGAAAAGCGATGTTATTATCAAATGAATAGTAGACATGAAAATGAAACCATCCTCTGATACTATGAAATGAGAATTAAGTCTTCTTCCAAAATGCAACCATTGTAATATCTTGAATTTTGGACCTAACACTTATTAGCATGTGTCTATTGATTATGATGACTATATTGATGTTTTATTTTATATTGGGTCAAGGACCCCACTGCATATGAACATGATGATTTGTTTTATATATTGGGCATAAGACAATTATTGATGATATATGTATATGCTTGTTTGTGTTGGGCGTGGACCTTGAAGCACATAATTGACGAGATGTTTTGTGTTGAGCGAAAATATCTGAAACACTTGAGGGATTGATGAATTGTGTTGACCGAGAAGCTCTGGAACACATTATTACTTACCTTTGTGTTGAGCGAAAAGCTCTAGAACACATGAGAAGATAATTGTATTTGTTGGGCATAAGCCATGGATCCTTCCATGTTGATGTTGAGCATAATCTCTAGAGCATCGGATCCTTGGCCATTGTATCCCTAGGTGTATCGTACAAATACATCCTAGCATTTAGTGTTGAGCGAAAACTATGGAATTGCACTATGTTTGTAACTCTTTTCTATAGGTGTTGAGTATGGGTTCTGATAATCACTAGGGGTTACTGAAAATAATTTAATAAATTTCGAGTGAAAACGACTCGAGAAAAATTTTGATCTCATCATACTTATTTATACGTGATTAAATGAAATTTTGAATTTCTGTATTCTCATCAAAGTGCTAAAGAGATACCATGTTATACGAGTGAAATCCAACATGCAAGGATGTTTAGAGTTACCTAGCCTAGTAGACCTAAACCATCTACCTACTTGACCTTAATGAAGAAGTGTCATTTAGTCGAGGGATCATGGTATATGATGCCCGGAGACAAATGTTAACAAGTGTTATAATACTATGTATTTTATACATAGTAAATATAAAGAATTAATTATGATTTAATATATAATTAAATAAAATATAGAAGAGAAGCTCCACCAATTATTATTTATTATTAAAGGATTAATAAATAGTATAATACCTATGAAAATTTAGCTAGGAACTAGTTAAAAGTTCCTAGGTTAAGTATTTAAAATTACCCCAGTAATTAAAAATGGTTAAGTCAAGAAACGAAGAATTCTTGATTTAACTGACCTTTTGACTAAAAAGTCTAGCTATAAAGACTGAATCCAATCAAAGGCTTGGGGGTTCTGATTTTTTATCTTGGAGAATTATTATTCTTCCTACTTTTTTATCAAGTGTTTTCTTGGAGAATTTTCTCCTGTAAGGAAAAGAGGATTTATTCAAAACTAAATACCAGTTAAGAAACTCTAGCTTAGGAGCTGTAAGCTACTTGCATGTTGGATTCCAACTCGATGGGATTCGGATTAGAACCAGGAATGGTTCCGGGTAATGGTTGGGAGGAACGTGGTAGTTCCCAAGTGATTTGGTCATTAAAATTATAGTTCATATCTATCTTAAATTGATAATGCTAGTTATTTTAAAAAGTGTGCAGGTTCAGCCATTAAAAGAGCTTCATGAAGAAAATTTATAGGTATGAGTTCTTAGTATGTCAAGTTCATTTCTAGGGTAAATGCTGGCTGCTTTATATAAATGCTCTTTATATATTATTAACCCTGGAAATGATGGTTTTGTCCATATCTCCTAGGGCTACATATCTTAAAATCTAACCCTAGACTGTCTATGCTATCTTCTAGATTATATAATGAATATGTTAGAAGAATGTTTCCAATGTATATACTAACCCTATGTATTTGATTTTCTGCCTAGATTTTGCTAGGGTTTGTATTCTCTTCAATACTCCCTAGGGTTGTAAATATTATCATAGGATATATATAGCTAGGATTTCATCTCTAAAGTTTGTTTTTGTATTCATTCAATACTCAGAAATTATTACTGTATACTAGGTAAATCCAAACCTGCTATTTATTGCTCGCCTGTTATTTATAACTCTACTAACATATTACATTTGTCAGTAGAGACATGTTCAGATTATAATAGATTTAATCATAGGAGTAATTTTAAATAAATACCTTAGGGTATTATTTACAAACATAACTACTTTATAGATAAAAATATATATATACAGATAAGGCCATTAGGTATAAACATTTATGAAAAATAACTATACAATTAATTCCAAAATTAAATAACTCATCTAAGACCTTTCAAGTTCTATCATAATAAGATTATACTAGTATTGAAACTTTGCTTTTAAACTAATCAGTATCAGAACTAAATAAACAAAGGAAGCATCGTGACCATCCATGTGGTCCTTTACAAATATTTGTTCATAATTCATACAAAAGAATTCACATTTTTATCCATTTTCCATCTATACATACCCATAAACAAAATTAAATAACTAATGAACATTATCATAATCCAAATTAAAATAATACATCTTTACAGTAATCATATCCTATTAAAATAACATCAAAATCATATTATAAATCCATGTAATGCAAACACGGATAGGAATCGAATCCTGTGGGCATGCAAGCCCATTTTACTTTTATTTATTAAAATACCATTCATTACAACTCGTTACATTAAATCCCTTCTTTCCAACAGAGGTCATGACATCGATTCCTATAGATGTCCAGACCCAAGGAAAAGCCACAATAACAAACCATAAGTAATATATATACAAAACGAAAACCAAATCCTAAAACCATTTTTACATAGTCTACGTTGTACATCAAATCATATGCGGGATGTGGTTATTAAAATACATCCAATACATTATAAACAACAAACTCCATCGAGGGTCTTTAAACCATAGCCTCTATGAAACCAATGAATGCACAACACTCACATAAGTCACGACCTCAGCCATGTTTTAATTTAATACACAGTCCTGGCATTTTTTAACCCTACGCTATACTATCACAGCACTGTGGGAAAGGCTCATGCCATTCACGACATGGCCTATACCCACGTTGTCCATTATTACAATACAAGCTAAGTAACGCTGTCAAACATAGAACCCTCAAGCCCAAAAATGTCCGCATAATCCACCATAACAATAGAATAACATTGCGAAATCGTGCTATGCACATCATAAGTTAAAACCATGGTAAATCAAACAATAAAAACAGTATGCATCCATTTACACAGAGCTTGCCAAGTAAACTACACAGCCATCATATTAAAATCTATAAACAAGTTTACACAAGCATGCCAATGGGATAATGCACCATTGCAAGCAATGGTGCAACCCATGGCTAAAAGGCCCCAATGAAAACACAATTTGCATAAACAAAAACCAAGTATGATAGAAGCCCAAACATTCCTCTCTTTGCTGCTGACAACCCAAGTAAAATTTACAAACCCAAATTTATACACAGATTCAGACAGAGTGCAAATTCACTCCATGGACAAAGCCTTTTCAACATTGTTAAAAAAAACCCAAGTCTGTAATCATATGAACAAAGGAGAAATGTAAACTCCACATCAAAATCCACAGCACAAAACTCCAACCAAGCAACAATCTATGTGTGGTCTTCCCAAGAGGGCCGAAAGGTAGCAAGTAAAAACTTGCTCACATGCTTACCATGGCCATGAGTGCAAACGTTTGGATCCCACAAAAGTAAAGCCACGCTTCTCCTCATTTCCCTTTTGGCACCTGCAAAACACAATCCAAAACAGGGATGAAAAGTATGGACATGAACAATCAATAAACCAAACCAATATGTAGGCTTATAAACCCAACAAGGACATACCTCAGAGTCTGGAGGTCACCTCCATGGTCTTCCCCCTTCGTGGAGCCAAAATGAAAAAACCATAAATGACAACACATTACAAAACCATCGTGAGCCAAGCCTAAGGGAAGGTTGTCATGCTCTCCCAAGAGCATTGAATGCACCGGCTGGAAACTATTATACCAATACAAAACCCACTCTCGATAGTTTATGTGTCATTGCATTATAATGCATGATGTTTTTCTGCATTACAACGTATGACCACCTCTCACATAAATACTTAAACCCTGCTATCGTATGGTTTATACCATACATTATAGTTTTCACCACCATATTTCATAACACCTTCTAACATTATAACTACACTATAAGCAAGGTTATTACATTAAAATGACAGGGTTTAAGTGCAAAGTCCATTTATGGTCTGTGCTAGCCTTAAGTCAACAAATACTTATGTAATTAAAATAATGTAATCCACCATAGGGTTCAAGAAATAATAACATATGAATCTTAGGCTGAAGAAATAAACTTCACACCATACAATTAAGTCTTAAGCTTTTTCTTAGCGAACATGGCATATGGAATATGCCATGTTAATTACTTTAACCCTTACAAATCAATGGCTAGGATTTGAAGGCCACGTATCTAACCTGCAAAATGGAAGATATAAGAGGAGTTAATAATTATTAATAGACTAAAACATAAATCGTAATTAATACCAAGATATGAAATGAAGAATTTAAAATACCCAATGAAAGTATAAATTACTGGACAAGAGATTTAGCAGTAATAATTAAATTGATAAGAAAAGTAAATATCCCTGTTATAATTTGGAGTCAATAAGATAACCAAAGTCAACCAACAGTATGATCTTTAAGGCCACAGCTTTCCGTACGCTTTGTACAAGTTTCTGTCGCAAGCTTAAACTGCATGTAAATAAAAGAGGTGCCTTAGTTCGATTGAACTAAGTATGCCTGCGTAACAAAGTAATACTTTACCTCTCAAACTGTCATGGGAGAACAAGTCCCGCCACTCCGCCCACTTTGTCACCACAAACAAAGTTAAATTAGGACTCCATAATTAATGAGTGCGACAATGTAGAAATGACAAAGCACATAAATCCAATGATGACACATAAGAGACACAAGTGTAAAAATATTACTAAGTAGTAAACATTAGTACAAGATCATAAGTAAAATACATTAAAAGTAATGACTGAAATATAAATGACAGAACGTAAGAACAGCTTACGACTAAACAAAGATACATAAAGTGTATGGTAGAGTTTCGTAAGTAAATAATGCTCCATATAGGTAGTTTTTACAAGCCTATAATTTTTTTTTTCAATTTTTGGGGACATTACAACCATGCTAGAAAAAAAAAGAATTTAAGTATTATAACACATCAATCATGTTATCAATAATAACCTACTTATGCATAGTTCATACTAATATGATTGTACATGTACTACGATATTTAAGCCAAAAACATTTAGTTCTAATAAATTTTATAAAATAAATACAACCTATTGCAACCTCACATCACAAACCAAAAAAAAAAAAAATGTAACTCATTACAATTGTTTAATCCTCTCCATGGAAGGACAGTTGTAGTAATGAAACAAAATAATAAGATTTTTAAAATTCATATTCATTTAATAATTTTTATAGCTAAATGATGTTTGAATAAAAAATAATTACAAACACATTGATCTCGAGTTGATAGTCGATTTATATATTTTTGTACAATCTCATTTGGTTAATAATTAAATGAGATTTCACTATTGACTTTATGAGAGGTTTTGGTTTCTTCCAAAATTTTATCCATGTATGAATGTATATTTGATTTGATCGTATTTGGCTAGGACAAGGGAATTTAATATATGTGTTGTAAATGTGTTCACAATTAATTTTCATTTGATTTGGCATAATCCATGTGGGGCTGAGCACTAAGTAACCATATGGAAGAAGCTATTACATGTAACATGGCACTAACATATAAACATAATTTTAAATTTTCTAAAGTTTCATTATGATTTAAATTTTGATAAATAATGATTATGCAGTGTGTGGAGAACTTGGGTTGGGATTCTTCCTTTGTTGTTTCCTAATTGTTGATTCTCTACCATCTAAAATTTAACCAACTCTTCGATTGCAAAGTTACAAAATAATGATCAATTTCATAATTGAAGGGTGTGATGCAACGTTTTTTTGCATGGAAAAAATTGTTGTCTTTCTATGAAGGGTAAAATAGGTCCTGAAGGGAATCAAAGGATTCAAATTTGAAGCTTGCTCTAGCTCCTTTCTAATAATGACTTATAAGTGACATCTTATATTTGGCATCTCTCAATTAAAAATTACTAATTATATAATAATTCAAATTCAATTATCTTTTTTGTTTTCTTATTTTTTTAATGTAAAATTAAATTAGAAAAACTTCTAAATTACTAATTTAATACCATTTCATAAGAATTTTCCACACTAGCAAGGGGAAATATACCATGAAGCCATTATGGTCAATACAAGAGACATGAATGCAATACAAGATTATATATAACTTGTTTTATTAATTGTAGTGCAGAAAAAATCATTAAAATGAAAATAAAAATACATATATTAATCCATGTATATGTATTACTCTATCTATTCTAGTTCTTCCTTGGTATCAAATTGCATAATTTGTGGTGCCATGCAAATTCTTGAAGATGCTCTTGACAACTGTCTAGTTCTCCTTTCTTGGTTATGACATATATCCAATTAAAACTCCCACTACATGAGAAATATCCAGTCTACTACATACAATTACATACATCAAATTACCAACATCACTAGAATAGGAAACTCTTGATATGTCTTCTTCCATTTTCTATGTATTGGGACACTAATCTACAAATAAATTTACACCTACAAGAATAGGGACCTTGATCGTATTACTTTCCTACTTGCTAAATATATATAGTATCATCTCAACACATTTTCTTTGATTTAGTGAAAGTTTCATGTTTTCCCGATCTCTCTTAATCTCTATTCCCAGTATGAATTTTGTAGCACCGATATCCTTCATGTCAAATTTCAAGGATAGCTATGTTTTCACCTCTCTTATGGCATTCATGGTGTTTCCAATTAACAACATGTCATCAACATACAACACTATATTAATGAAGTGATCACCAACTTGCTTTAATATATACAATGACCAACCTTTTTTCTCAAAAGTCCCAATCAAAGTATGTATGTGTTGAAATTTTGGTACCACATCCATAAAGATTACTTTAGACCATAATGGACTTCTTTAGCTTAGAGAATAGTTATTTCCTTGTATTTCTGTAAAAAACCTTATGGTTTTTTAATGTAGATTTCTTCTTTAGGATCCCCATCTAGGAATGTTGTGTTCACACCCATCTTCTATACTTCAAGGTCATTAGAAACAACAATAGTAAGAAATAATTTAATATAATTTAATTTAGCAACTAAACAAAAAATTTCACCAAAATCAACTCCCTCTACCTAGGAATATCCCTTTGCTATTAAGAAATCTTTGAATGTTTCCACTTTACTTTTTGCATTTAACTTCTTCTTAAACAACCATTTTCTACCAACATTTTTTCTTCCATCTAGTAACCTAGATCCAAATCTTCATTTTTTATCAAAGATGTCCATTTATTCAACCATGTACTTCTTCTAGACATCACTATCCTTTGAATCAATAATTTCCTTCACATTTCTAGAATCATCATCACTAACAGATAAAGTAAAATGGGAAAAAAATTCAAGAGGGAATACATTACCGGTTAAATTCATTCTCGAGATGATATCCACAAAATTGGGGAATGAGGTTCTTCTTCTATTGAGTCAGATTCTTCATACTCCAACTCAAACTCCATTTTTTCTGGTTACTTTTCCATTGGAGTGACTTGTTTGGGAACATATTTAACCTCTATAAAAACATCTCGACTATACAAAATTGTCTTAGTTACTATGTTCCAAATTTTAAAAACTTTCACACCAGCTTTATAACAAACAATGATACATTTTTTTGCTTTACTATCCAACTTACTCCTTTTTTTATTTGAAACATGTACATAAGCATCACACTCAAAAGATTTCAGATGTTTAATAGAAGGTTTCTTACTAGTCCATACATCATGTGAATTTTTTTTTAACTAATGCTAATGTAGGTGATTGATATGTTATTCAATAACCACTGCCTCTTCCCATAATTGGTGTCCTCTCCTTGCACCACTGAGCAATCTCCTTACCTTTTCATCAATGTCCTATTCATTATTTTTGCAACTCCATTCTATTGAGGTGTGTGTGGAGTACTCTTCGTCCTTGCTATTTCAATCTTCTTATAGAATTCTTCCACTTCATTCCTATGAAAATCCCCCTCATTATCTGTTATCAACATCTTTATTTTGTTCTCTATCTGATTCTCTACAAGACATTCAAATTCTTTAAATTTATCAAATAGTTCATATTTATTTTGAAGAAAATAAATCCATGTTTTCCTTGAGAAATAATCTATAAATGAAACTTAATAAACATGTCTACCTAATGATGGAACAAGCACAACTCTCAACACATCACTAGGTTTCACTATTTGCCATCTTCATGCCCATGTTTCATTGAATGAAAAGGCTGCGTCGTGCACTTTCATATATGAAGTGATGAGTATGAAACTAATGCCAAGTTGGTGGAATTGTTTTAGAATATTCATGACATAAATAATGGGGATAAGATCATCCTTGACACATTTGTGAAGCTAAAATTGTTGTATTTTATCACCATCACTATTCATGCAACATAATGTTCTTGTTTTGCATCACCCTATTTTCAGAGTTTTGAGTATGTGCATAAGTTATTTTTACAACACACCAAAAAGACCAATATACCAATATGTGCACGATTTTTTTTTTTAGTGCACCTAAAATACCAACATACCAAGATAATCAATGCATCAGAATCTATCATGCTAAGTCATGTGTCCATATTATAAATAGTTGTAATTATTCAAAACTACTTTATTTTCTTTTTGAAACTCATATATAGGAATGCAAGATGAGTTTATGGTTGGCATGTATGAGCATGATGAAATAGATTAGAGTTAGGGTTTGAATATCTTCTTTAGTGCACATAATATAAGGAGATTGCATGAACCTATCTTATGACTATGACAAGTTTTCCATTGTAAAAAAATTGTGAATATTACATGGATGAATCTTGTTTGTGATTTAATCTTAAAGGTGTGCATGGTTTATGATTATTGTCTATTTTCATGAGCTTTATAAGTAAACATTTTTTGTAATTCTTATCATTTTTGGGTGAGACCTTATCCCCGTTTAAATATTGAAAATGCTATTGTCAATACATCTTATTATTGTTTTACTAGCTAAACTATGGTTTATTTTTAGAGCCAATAATTGGTTCCATTCCTACAATAGAACACACTTTTCAAAAGGAACTAATAATTTAAATTTCATGGAAACCCTTTAGACATGATAAATACAAAGAAAAGGAAATGATATTTTCAAATAAGGAAATGTAGTTCATTATAATTTATATCTAGCATGGTGGAATAATAGGCCCATCAATACTATGAGTTGATCATCTATAATCAAGAACTATTGAAAAGAAAATAGACTATTAGTTTTAATGCTCGTAAAATAAGGTTATGGTAATGGATTATTCTATTGAATATATCAGCACTTTGAGCACACAAAACATATAATCAAGAACTATTGAAAAGATAAATAGACTATTGGTTTTAATGCTCATAAAATAAGGTTATGGTAATGGATTTTTCTATTGAATATATCAGCACTTTGAGCACACAAAACTAAGTAATTTTGAGGAAGGTCTAAGAGGGAGGTTGCTAAAATTGATATCATTGTATGTAACAATTCTATTTGTAGAAAAAACGTATTGATGAAAATGACAGCAGATGCAATTAAGGTGTAATCCTTAATGTTCTTTCATTTTGTTCTCAATCCAACTTATTTTCATTACATGTAAATGGCCTCCGTTTCTACATTACGAAAGGTTGTCTTCATATAAAGTTGAAAAGAATGTTTCAATATATTATACTCCTTTGTTCTAAGTGTTTCCATATATATAGTCAATAAGTATGAGAAAAATGTTTCTAAGTGTAGCAACCCAAATTTTAATAAATAAATATATATATAAAAACATAGGAAAATGTTGGATATAATATAATTGATTTCTTAACTTTAAATAAATATTTAATAAATAATTAAATGTTTTAAACCTACATGAATTTCATAATTGAAAGCAACTATATAGACATTCACATTTCAGTTTAGTGGTAGTTGAATTTCAATTCAACTTTGAGATAACTTGATGTTGAACTATGTCTTCATTAGTTATTTTTAAATTAGTAATAAAAAATGATGAGATTGTTCCTTCTTATGTGTTAAAAATATGTAACAAGTTATATTTAGAAATGTTGTTCCATAATGTTCAAACTCAATATTTATATTTAAAGCCATTAAAACATCAGCAACATCAAGAACACATATATGAATCTAGCTTTATCAAAACCGATAATATATATTTAAATTAATATTGTTAGAAAGAGATTCTCTTAGTTTTGAGAATTATATGTATATTCTCTACTGACAACATGAACCACGTGAAGGTGGAATCTCATTTGGCCCCTCCCACCCACCCACCCAAGAATCAAAGAACAAAAATTCGTCAACCTTGATGTGTTTTTGATTCATATGAAATGCGCCAATGGCATATTATAAAGAATGGAATTATGATATTCTATCGATACTTTCCATTGTCAATGCTTTGAATTTTTCCTACTCTTCACTACCTTCAATGAAAACCGGGCTGCTATGATCAAATGACTGTATTGAGCACATATAACAACTGACTCATAGTTTTGAAAAAGAATATGGTATTTACATTTCCTCACTTCTGCAAAGAAATGTCTCATTATAACCATTGAATCCACACCATACGTATAATTTAACGGGCCTTTAAATTATTGCATCAACGTGGTTTTTGACCTAGTGCATCTCAAAAAATAATAATACACTTTTTTTTTGGATTATCTACCAGTGGAATGATAGAAAATACATCAACTTCTCTGAACAAATAAAAAACACAATCATAATATTTGTCAATCACAAGCGCTTCATTGTCGTGCTCTACATCGCTGATATTTCGAAATGGGGGCAATGGTGTCAATTCTTGGTGTCTCCATGGTTTCAAAATTTTGTTAGTCTAGTTTTGACACTCATCCAAGGACTCTACATCATCAATATATGCAAGACAAAAGAAAGAGTACTTTCGTTTCTCGATTGCGTGTATATTTGTCATTTTATTACTCCTAATAGAGTGTAAGCCCATTGTTTTCAGGATCGCAGTACAAATATGTGGCATTGATCTGTCAACATCACCCATTGCAATGTTCTAGAAAAACATTCTCACATTACCCATCCTTTCATTCAATTCATGGCTCAAATTTTGTTTGCACCAATTAACAACATCATTTGAATTTGCAAGGCGAGAAGCAGAGTGATTCATTTGATACCTCCTGAGTGCACGTTTCACACAGGCCCCAGCACCATCGTGTTCTCTTTTTCCATGTCTCGTTTCAAAAAATATCCATGTGTGGCAAACATCCATGTTTCTATGAACATGAGACAACCATAAGAATGAGCATGCTAATTTAAATTAACCATCACAACCATCTAACCACACCCAATGTTTTTTAAAAGTGACCTTTCATCTTGATAATTCTTTATAAAGCATACCAAAACAATGCTGGGCAAAACATGTATCATGTGTACGAACATCACTGATGTAGAAATGATACTCCTTAATCACTTCACTATTATTTTAATTGCTATCAAAACCATCTACATCAAGATCTGCATGTCTATACATAATATGAACAAGTATAGATACCTAATCCGAATGATAATACTCACTTTGTATCTCCTTTTGCGGAGTGAAATGTAATTTTCAGCAAAATAGACAATAGATAATATTGTTCCTTTTCCAAATACATCTTGTGATTACTTGAACTGTAAGTCCTACCATCGTGCTGAGTAAGAGTGCTTGATATATTTATATATTTGATCCCTAAACAAATTCATAAAATGTGACAAAGAGATTTCACTTTCAACTAAATTAATCTTTCTTAATGTTGATGTTGAATTTGTAACAGGAGTATAATCAACATATTCATATCTCTTCCATTTCACAATGTGATTTCATATTTGAGGATCATTTGCATCAATGTGCTAGTTAGCATTAAAAAGGGCCAAATCAGAACATTCCTCACATTTTTTACCCTCGACGAATTGTTTGTTATAGAATACTTGATCATTCTCTCGCACACATAGTATTTTAGATACAAATTCATGAACACTCATAGGAGGCAGGTTATTTGGCCAACATTGCATGCCAAAATCTAGAAATGTCTCATAATATAATTCGATCTCTACATGGTATCGACAACAACATGTGTCACGAATAATGATGGGCCTGACATTCCATGGTTTAAGCTTCACAAATGTGCTAAGGGCAATCTTCACATCAATATTACTCTCCATAAAAGTTTTGAACATTTCCACTTGAGTGATCTTTGTTATGTGTTTGGCATGAGTTTCATAGTTTCCTTTCGATATACGACGTCGCACAACATCCTTTTCATTTGGTAAGACACGAGAGTTTAAATTCCAAAACTCTTTCACCCTATCTCTCACATTATCTGGAAGTCTATCTTGATAAGGTTGCCTACAAATAACACCCCAACATGCAACTTCATCATCCTCATGTAATTGAACCCTAATGTTTTTATGCTTCCATAAAAATTTTCTTGGTGTTCTTAACATTTTTGTAGTAGTAGACAACAAACGATTGTTTACAGTGGTTTTTCCCACAACCCCTATTAGAATAGATTTATGAGCAACCATGTAATTATGAGATCGCTTTCTTGCAAGTGATGCAAGGACCGATGTCAAATTTTGTGATACAATATCATTTGATTTAGACTCTTTGACATGTTTAATTCCCAATAATGTCATTGCATTTCTTAGACTTTTTCGCTTTAACAACATATTTAACAATTGAGCTTGTTCTATGACATAAATACCTTCAAAATATTCTTTGACTATATGTTTTACTCTATAACGAGCTGTATGATCACGCATCGGAGGTCCCATTTCTTCAATTTTACTTTAATCCATGTTCTCAAAAAAGTATCGTCAATGCCGATATTGTTGCATCTTCTAATTAATCTCCGTGAATTGGTAAGTGTGGTAGGATGTTGTATGTTGGATGTCGACCCTGCATAAAAATAAATATATAAATTTAGCTAATTGTGAGTTCTTTCAAATCAAATATATATATATATATATATATATATATATATATATATATATATATAAGTTTATATATTATAAAGTAAATTATAAACATATATCATAATTTATTTACTCACCAATCATGGTCTCAATATCAATGCTACCCATAGTTTGCTCCACATTTGTCATTTCCTCTTCACCTCCATGTTCTTCATTTCTTTCATCAACGTGTTCCTCGACATTCTGCATTCCTTCATCACCACCATGTGCGAGGTTCACATTTTGCATTTCTTCATCACTGCCAAGTGCCTCCCCATTTCTTTCCATTGCTCTTTTTTCTCTTAACTTTATCATATTTTCACACTTTTTCTCTTTCCTTGCCTCTTCATCAGTTTTGGTGCGATCATATTTTTTTCCACAATTCCTTTGATTTCCCATGTTGAAGGAATTAAAACCTAAAATCCAATGCATTAAAAGATATGAGAATTGAGAGTTAAATACATACATTAAAAAAAATGATAACAACAAGACCCAACAAGATTAATATGCTAATAACTATTGTACGAAAAACTTATAGGTCTGCCAAAACAAGGTTTTGCACCAGAGAAAGTAAAATTACCTAGAAGTAGTCTCAAGAAAATGCCCGCCATATAAATCATAGATTAAAGTAAATTCCCGCAGCATATGGTGAAGTTGTACTCTATTAATATTTCTACCTAAAAATGATCTCAATTTGTATTAAGCATGTCTGATGAAAAAATTATGGATCTCCCAAAATAGGGTTTCGGGATAAATTTTTGAGAAAGTCTTGAAAATGACTAAGTGTTGGAAAACTGGCTCAGGTGGCCTTTGGAAAATGTTGGCCATACCTAATGGGTGAATGATAAGAATATTTTGAAACTACCATGCTCTAGCTTGCTAAGAAGGATATCTCTCCATAGTCTTAGTTTTCACAGAAGGTGTTTGATGACAAAATAAACAGCCTACAAAAATAGGAGTTCAAGTTGCTTTTAAGCCAAAGTAGCAAATCTTCCTAAGTGGCCTCACGGAAACGCCTGCCATAGCTTGTGGTTTGAATAAAATTATCGCACCATATGGTCATTGTGTAGATGGGTGTTTTGTTTACCTGTCCACAGCTTTAGATCGACTTGAAAGTGCCTGAGGAAGAAGTTATGGATATTCCAAAATAGGGTTTTAGGATAAACTTTGGAGAAAGTCCTGAAAATTTCAAGTGTTGGAAAACTAGCTCAGGTGGCCTTGAGAAAATTATTGCCATACCTAATAGGTGAATGATTTAAATAATATGAAACTACTATGCTCTAGCTTGTCAAGAAGGATAGCTCTCCATATTCTTAGTTTTCACAGAATGTGTTTGATGACAAAATTAACAACCTGCCAAAACAGGGGTTCAAGTTGCTTTTACACCAAAGTAGCAAATCTGCCTAAGTGGCCTCAGGGAAATGACCGCCATAGCTTGTGGGTTGAAGAAAATTACCGCACCATATGATCATTATGTAGATGGGTGTTTTGTCTACATTTCCACATCTTCAGATCGGCTTGAAGGTTCTTGAGGAAGAAGTTATGGATATGCCAAAATAGGGTTTCAGGATAAACTTTGCAGAAAGTCATGGAAATGACTAAGTGTTGGGAAACTGGCTCAAGTGGCCTTGATAAAATTCTTCTCGTACTTAATGAGTGAATGATAAAAATAATATGAAACTACCATGCTCTATCTTGTCAAGAAGGATATCTCTATCTTGTCAAGAAGGATATCTCCCCATAGTCTTAGTGTTAGATTTTGTACCTAGGCAGATGTTCCCTAGGTGACTTTATTTTGCCTAAGTCACTTTAAGAGGGAAAAAGGTGACCCTCACATTAAATGTCACTTAATGAGACTTTATAAACATAAAGTCACTTTTTGATAAATTTAAGTGAGTGAGTAATTTTATTTATGTGAATTAAATAAAAGGGATTTTTACTCTCATTGATTCTCATCCATTGGATTAGATCTCTTTTCCACCGTTGGATTAGAAACTCACTTAGGTCAAACAAAAAGCATGAGGGAGGAAAAAGGACAATGAATTTTCACTTTTCACGAGAAGAGAGAAGCGTGAGAGAGAAGGAGGACGAGGAGGGTTTGTTCATTTTTCCAGAGAAAATACATGCACAGAAATCGAGAGGAGTACAGGAGCATTAACTTAGGCACAAAAATTGAGAGGAGAGTACGGCCCCATTAATGCTGTATGGATGCATTTAATGTGCAAAAAAATCGAGGAGTATGGCTGCCATTAATGTTGTACGGTTTTGCATTTATTTTTCCTGCACATAAATCGAGGAGTTTGGGTCTGTACGGCCTGCATTTATTGTTGTACTAACAGCATTAAATTTGCATAGATATCGAGGGTACGGACAACACAGAAATTGAGGGTACAGCCCTACATTAAATGCTATACGATTTTGCATAGAAATTGAGGTCAGTTTGGAGTGTACAGCCTACATTTATTACTATATGGTTGGCTCAGAAATCGAGGTGTTGTTCATGGACAGAAATCGAGACAGTCTGCTGCTGGTCAAAAATCTTGGTTGAGATAAGTTGGAATTTTTGACTGTAAATTTAATGTCTGATTTTTGCTGAAGAAAATAATAAAATCTCTCTCCTCTCTGTGACTGGTTTTCCCCGTGGGGGTTTTTCCAAGGCTTATTTGGCCAAAAATCTCTGAGTTAAAAATTTATGGTGTGACTGTCCATATGTATTTGTTTTCAGCCTGTTAGGATTTTTACTGTGCGTTTAAAATTGTTCAGCAAATTTTTAAGTAGCTTTTAGCCTATGCAAAACCGGCTGAAGTGAAAACCACAAAATGTTCATTTATACCAGCAAGCAGTAAAACTCAGTTTTCTACATCGTATCAGAGCAAAGGGGGCAGAAAACAGTGATTTTTGCAGACACACAGTAATTTCCAGAACTCAGAAATTTTTGCTATTTTACTTCTGTCAGTGAACAACACTTTGTTGAGTTGTTGTTGAGATGGCTACGGGACATAGATTAGAGGATAGGCTGGATGGGATAGGGAATTTTGTGCCGTGGAAGGCCAGAATTTTGTTGTTACTAGAAGAGAATGAGTTGTGGCCGGATATAGTGAGGAACACTACTGCAAATCCGATTGCCATTCCTGCATCTACGGATGCAGCATCCCTATCACCCTTCAATAAGAAGGACTGCAAAGCTAGAAGAATTATTCTTGATGCGGTTAAATATCACATTATCCCTCACATTTCAGGAAAGGACAAGGCTCATGAGATGTGGACAGCCTTGATCAGTCTGTATGAGAGTTCTAATGAGAACAGGAAAATGGTTCTCAGAGAAAAACTCAAGAGTATCAAAATGAATGGGGATGAGGGAGTCACAGCTTACCTTACTAGGATTTCTGCAGTTTGGGATGAACTTGCAGCAGTTGGGGAGAAGCTTGCCCCTACAGAGCTTGTCCGCACCGCAATGAATGGGGCTTCAAAGTCCTAGAGTGCTTTTGTGCAAACTATAGTGGGCAGAGATAACCTACCTGACTGGGAGAGGCTTTGGGACAACTTTGTGCAGGAGGAGACCAGGAGAGGTCTTGTACAGGGTAGTACTTCTCAGAGAGGGGCTGATGATGAGGATGTGGCTTTGGCAGCCAAGGGAAAGAAGAAGAAAAGTCCCAAGAAGGGTGGGGCTAACCAGCAGCAGTAGCAGCAGAGTGGGAAGAAGAAGGACTTGAGTAAAATCAAGTGCTATGCTTGTCAGGCGTTTGGACACTATGCCTCATAGTGTCCAAGCAAGAAGAAGAATAAGGGACAGGGACAACAGACTACAGCCTCAGCAGAGGTTGATGAGTTTAGTGTTGCATTTCAGAGGGAGTTTTCCCTTTATGCTGGACAGATGTAGAGAGAGAGAGTATCTTTACCCACCAGCATAGATATGGATTTGGACAGCGATCATTCCTTGTTGGCAGGACATCGGGGGGGTCCATCCACCTCTTCTACCTGGTACATTGACAGTGGAGCCTCGAGCCACATGACTGGAGCTCGAGAGGTGTTCTCAGAGTTATTAGAGGTAGGTAGAGATGTGGAGGTTGTCCTTGGAGACAACACCATTGTGAGAGCTGTTGGTCGGGGGACCATCACATTTCAGAGGGAGTCTATGAGTCCCATGACTCTGCTGGATGTGTTGTATGTCCCTGGGATGAAAAAGAACCTTGTATCAGTTTCCACTATTGAGGATAGGGGTCTTGGGGTGTGCTTTCTAGATGGGAGAGTGCAGGTGTATCCCAAGGCCACAGGTATGTCCAGTGCCATGGATATTGGAGTTAGGTGTGGAAAGCTGTACAAGCTATTGTTTCAACCACAGTGTGCCTTAGCACATAGTAGCAGCAGTTAGCTTTGTGAGCTCTGGCATCAGAGGATGGCCCACCTTCATCACCCAGCTCTTAGAGTGTTGAGGAGCATGGTTACATGTTTACCAGAGTTCAGCACTAAGCAGGAGGATGTGTGCAGAGGGTGTGCTTTGGGAAAGTACACCAAGACTATTTTTTCGAGCAGTGACACGAGAGCTACCGAGGTGCTTGATCTTATTCATACTGATATATGCGGTCCCATGTCATCATGTTCTTTGACAGGATTTGAGTACTATATCAGCTTTATAGATGACTACTCCAGGAAGACCTGGATCTACTTCTTGAGGAGCAAGAAGTCTGAGCTTGTGTTGAGAGTCTTCCAAGGGTTCAAAGCCCTTGTGGAGAAGCAGACAAGGAGACAGATCCGGATCTTGAGATCGAAAAATGGGGGTGAGTATACCTCCAAGGAGTTCAGTACATTCTGCAGTCAGGAGGGCATTGAGAGACAGCTGACGGTTCCTTATACTCCTGAGCAGAATGGATTAGCAGAAAGGAAGAACAGGTCAATTATGGGGGCAGCGAGAGCGATGCTCCATGATCAGGGGTTACCTTTCTTTCTTTGGGCTGAGGCATGTAGTATTGCAGTGTATCTGCAGAACAGGAGTCCTCACAGGCAGTGGGGAGCAAGACTCCTAAGGAGATGTATTCGGGAAAGAAGCCTGAGGTGGGCCACTTTCGCATATTTGGCTTGATGACTTACTCTCACGTCCCTTCTGAGAAGAGGACGAAGTTTGATCCCACCGCAGAGAGAGGTATCTTTGTGGGATATGATGAGACTTCGAAGGCTTATCGAATTTACTTACCTTGTTCGCGGAAAGTTGTTGTCTGCTGGGAAGTAAAGTTTGATGAGGAGAGAGCCTTCAGGAAGTCCAGAGAGTTAGAGCAGGGGGATAGATTAGCTCCCACACCTTAGCTGGTACAGGATTCTTCGATACAGCTTATAGGTCCACAGGTTTCTGGAGGGACTGGATCATAGGGTACGGGCATAGCATCTACATGTTCAGTGGTCCAGGTTGCTGGCACTTCAGGGACAGGTTCAGGGACAGGTACAGGTTTGAGTCCTCAGATTACGGCATCGGTGGGCACAGGTTCATTCGTTACTGGTCCTCGGGGTTTTGGACCTTCAGGTACATGGACTTCCTAAGATGAGGAGGAGCAGCCTTCAAAGGAGAGGAAGCCTAAGTGGCTTCAGGAGACCTTGAAGGAAGTAGAGGCATTTGGCATACCCCAGGAGAGGATGAGGACAGTAGTGGAGCCAGAAAGGCTTGGTGTGGTGCCGGACAGAGGAGATATGGCTCTTGTTGCATGCCTTCGTGACTATGAGCCATCCACATTTGAGGAGGATTCCCAGTATCCGGTATGGAGAGATGCCATGATGGAAGAGTACCATTCCATCATGAAGAATGATGCTTGGGAGATAGTACCGAGACCGGAGGGGAAGTCAGTTGTGGCTTCCAGATGGCTTTACAAGGCAAAGCATGCCGCAGATGGCAGTGTAGAGAAGTACAAGGCTCGGTTTGTGGCGCGGGGGTTCTCACAGGTTGAGGGAGTCGACTATGATGAGACTTTTGCTCCAGTTGCTCGATATTCTTCTATCAGGGCAGTGATTTCTATAGCAGCAGAGATGGGTTGGAAGATCCACCAGATGGATGTGAAGACCGCATTTCTCAATGGTCTTCTGCAGGAAGAGGTTTATCTAGAGCAGCCACAGGGATTCGAGATTCATGGGAGAGATTCTCATGTGTGCAGGCTGAAGAAAGACTTGTACGGACTAAAGCAAGCTCCTAGAGCTTGGTACTCCAGGATTGATGCTTATTTGACATCGATGGGATTTCAAAAGAGTGAGGTTGATCCCAACCTTTACTTCATTGTGGTTGGGGGAGATCTGCTCATTCTTCTGTTGTATGTTGATGATCTTTTTATCACAAGTGCTGAGCATCTCATTGCACATTGCAAGAGAGACCTAGCATCGGAGTACGAGATGATTGATATTGGGCTGATGCACTATTATTTGGGGATGGAGGTTTGGCAGGAGCTAGGGCATATTTTCCTTGGACAGGGAAAGTATGCAGCTGATATTCTAAAAATATTTCGGATGGAGGACTGCTGGCCTATGAGTACACCTATGATCACCAACTGGAAGCAACTCCATGCTTCCGAGGGCAAGTTGGTGGATCCCACTATATATCGTCAGCTTATTGGGTCATTGATGTATCTAGTCAACACCAGGCCAGACTTGTGTTTTGCGGTGAACACTCTTAGCTAGTTCATGGTTGACCCTAGGAGTGTGCACTGGACAGCCCTAAAGCACATATTGAGGTATCTTGTAGGGACAGTGGACTATGGTCTGGACTACAGGGGTTCGGATGGAGTTGGCTTGGTTGGGTTTACTGATTCAGACTGGGCAGGTTGCGTGCGGGATCGAAAGAGCACTTCCTGTTGTTGTTTCAGTTTGGGCTCGGCAGCAGTGTTGTGGTTCAATCGAAAACAGAAGTCCGTTGCATTGAGTTCTACTGAGGCTGAGTATATGGCAGCCAGTCAGGCTACTTGTGAAGCACTGTGGCTTCGCAAGCTTTTGGTAGATTTGTTTGATCAGGAGCTTAGGCCTACCGTGATCTACTGTGACAATCAGAGTTGCATTCAGCTCTCTGAGAATCCAGTGTTCCATGACAGGTCAAAGCACATAGAGATCAGATACCATTTCATTCGAGACTACGTTCAGAGAGGGGCAGTTGAGCTTCAGTATGTATCCACTGATGAGCAGGTTGCAGATATCCTGACGAAGTCTTTGGGGAGGGGAAAGTTTGTCTTCTTCAGAGATAAGTTGGGAGTGGTACAGAACACCTTCCTTGGTAAGAGGGAGTGTTAGTTTTTGTACCTAGGCAGATGTTCCCTAGGTGACTTTATTTTGCCTAAGTCACTTTAAGAGGGAAAAAGGTGACCCTCACATTAAATGTCACTTAATGAGACTTTAAAAACATAAAGTCACTTTTTGATAAATTTAAGTGAGTGAGTAATTTTATTTATGTGAATTAAATAAAAGGGATTTTTACTCTCATTGATTCTCATCCATTGGATTAGATCTCTTTTCCACCATTGGAATAGAAAGTCACTTAGGTCAAACAAAAAGCATGAGGGAGGAAAAAGGACAATGACTTTTCACTTTTCAGGAGAAGAGAGAAGCATGAGAGAGAAGGAGGACGAGGAGGGTTTGTTCATTTTTCCAGAGAAAATACATGCACAGAAATCGAGAGGAGTACAGGAGCATTAACTCAGGCACAGAAATCGAGAGGAGAGTATGGCCCCATTAATGTTGTATGGCTGTATTTAATGTGCACAGAAATCGAGGAGTATGGCTACCATTAATGCTGTACAGTTTTCCATTTATTTTTCCTGCACAGAAATCGAGGAGTTTGGGTCTGTACAGCATGCATTTATTGCTGTACGGACATCATTAAATTTGCATAGATATCGAGGGTACGAACAGCACAGAAATCGAGGGTACGGCCCTGCATTAAATGCTGTACGATTTTGCACAAAAATCAATGTCAGTTTGGAGTGTACGACCTGCATTTATTACTGTACGATTGGATTAGAAATCGAGGTGCTGTTCATGCACAAAAATCGAGACAATCTGCTGCTGGTCAAAAATCTAGGTTGAGATAAGTTGGAATTTTTTACTGTAAATTTAATGTCTGATTTTTGCTGAAGAAAATAATAAAATATCTCTCCTCTCTCTGACTGGTTTTCCCCTTGGGGGGTTTTCCAGGGCTTATTTGGCCAAAAATATCTGAGTTAAAAATTTATGGTGTGACTGTCCATATGTATTTGTTTTCAGCTTGTTAGTATTTTTACTGTGTGTTTAAAATTGTTTAGCAAATTTTTAAGTAGCTTTCAGCCTATGCAAAACCAGCTGAAGTGAAAACCACAAAATGTTCATTTATACCAGCAAGCAGTAAAACTCAGTTTTATACACTTAGTTTTCACAGAAGGTGTTTGATGAAAAAAATAAGAGCCTGCCAAAATAGGGGTTAAAGAAAATACCTTGATAAAAAAAAATTGTGGCTAAAAGAACTTGGATAATGTGAAATCTCAGCAAATCTGCAAACTTTGATATGTGAACTCCTAGTTGTAATATGGATATAAAAAATCTCAGCTGAAAAACCCTCTGCAATCTCTCGACAGAAACAATATCTGCAAACTCTCGGTGGAAAAAATATATGCAAAATCTCGGCAAAAAAACTAGATTAAAACTTCTCGATTGAGAGATTGATAAAAAAATATCTTGGACGAGAGCCTATTTATACACCTCTTGGCCAAGAAGTTTTGGAATCCTGTTAGAATCACGGGATTTTAATGTGTCGACCCGTAAAAGATTCTTGATGCATTATGTGACAAAACTCTCGGCCAAGATATATTTTATGTTTTTGTGTGAGAGTTTAAAACAACTTTCAGCCGAGAGATTTGCTTAACTCTGGGTTAGATTTCGAGTGAAAATAACTCTTACCCAAGATATTTTAAATCTCTCGGCCGAGATATTTTCTCAGCCTAGAGTTGTTAGTCAATATTTCTAGCACCATTTCTGCAGTTTTCAGAAATGTCTCACTTTATCAAGGTTGAAACACTAGAAAAATGAGAATTACCTGTTGGAGTTTATACTTGCAGATTCATCATTCAATCTAATTTCTCATCATATATATTTTGTTTCATTTCATTTAGGATTTATATTTTTTACGATTTTTTTCTAAACTTTATCATTAAAGAAACTAGTGACTTAAAAATGAGTGACAATAAAAATTCAATTTCGTCACGAAGACGAAGGCAAATTTTTTTATTTTTTTTTAAATCACAAGGTTGTTCCTTGTAGTGTCCTCTTCAAAAGGGTGCTTTTATTTATTTTTATAAGAGTCACATTTGAAAGAAAATGAGACAACAAAAACATGTGTCAATAAGGCACCACTTTTTGTACATATGTTATTTTGATAAATAATAAAAATTAGCGTTTAAGTCTAAAAATCCTAAACATAAAGTCCATGCACAACAGCAATGAGTGTAGATTACGATTATACATTTCATTTCCCTAAAATAAATAACTATCTCTAAGAAAAAAGGAGGGCACAAAGGTCACTCATTATTCATACTTAAAATTTTAAAGTATATGTTGTTAGTGCCCACCAAATTTTCCCCACTATATCTCGATAATTTAAAAAAAAAGATGAGTACGTAGCTAATTCAATTCTCTAAAACATTTGTGTTTACTTCAAGGTGAAATTCCTAAGAAAGATATCGGTTTGAAGGGGTTGAAGTTGAAAAACATAAAATTTTGCAATTTGTTTGGTCAAAAAACAAGCAAAAGTGTTTCCCAACTTCATGTTTTCACCGAGGAATCAATTTGAATAAGATTATAAAAACTAACAATGACGGGGGCTTGCTCACCCTTAAGGTATTTTGAAAAACTTTTGAGTAAGTTTCGTTTGAATAGGGGAATCATGATTAAATTTTGAAAGGGAGAGCATCCTATAAAAGCAGGAAGGATCATGATGTAGCGACCGCAAAACAAGGAAAGAAGGAGGGTCGATCACGTCAACCAAGCAAGTGGTTAGAAGTAGTTAGGGTTTTGGGTCCACTTAGTGGTTTGTAGGGGTTTTGGAATTGGATATATATATGTAACATGACAGGTAGAATAGTGTTAATAATATTTTGATGAATTGTCGATGCTAATGATATTATTAATGAGTAATTTTATAGCCGAGAGATTTATCTGCAATTTATATGCACAAATGTGGAATACAGAGAGAGAGAGAGAGAGAGAGAGAGAGAGAGAGAGAGAGTTTGATCTCCAAGTTGTGTGTGAAAATCTAAATTGAAAATATTACTATAACGAGATCTATGAATACCCAAGCATTTATGTGGTTTTTTCCCATTTGGATTTCCACCTAAAATTCTCCGATGTATTATGAATGTGTGTATGTGTGATTGTTAAATATGGTTCTCATAATAGCGATAAATGACAATGACAATAAGTTGTGTTTGATGTAATTTAGAATGTTACTCCATAGTTGATATATGCATTATCCTATTCTCTCCGGTTTAACTGATATATGTTGAGGTCTTGTTAATGGGTTTATTAGAAGAATGTATTTCCACCCCCTTTGATAGTACAGAAATGTGGTTCCTGCAGTACCCATAGGTACCTTGGGTGAGCCTCAGACTTCACTTGCTTACAAGCGATGCTTAAACGACCATTATCTTAGGATTTGTTGATCTGTTGTTAGTGAACCCGAGCCTTCCATATTGAGTCAACATTATCCGTGAACTATAGTTATATAATAATAATATGCTAAAACTAATAATATTAACATATTTTCTAATTATAGATAAGGAAGCATATTTTGGATTGGTTATAAGCTTTGAATACATAGCTTTTTATGTTCATATTTGCAAAAGTAGTGCAACAAATTAAAAATAGAATTGACCTGCACACTTTTCATCATTAATTCAATCACCAAAATTAAACCTACTGGTTAGATGAATAAACCAACAAATATCCCTCTAAAGTCCTATCTTAAGATCAAATCTATCTAAAAGTTTAATCAAAGAAATGACTATTTATTTCCAGCTATTTTAAAAGGTCACTCCATATATTCCCTCCCAAATCGATAACATTAAATATATAAGTTTCAAAGCTAAGTTGGGGAAAAGACTATCTATCACTAGGTATTCCTAAAGGTCACTCCATCCCTTCCCTCCCATATTGACACCATTCCATTGAGTTCAGTTTCAAACTTGAATCATGGCAATGACTATCTATCATCATATATTCATAATGTCCACTCCATCACTTCCCATGAGATCAATGAGATTGAATCGTGTTTATAGAAGGGTGTGGGGACACTTTTACGATTGATTTATTTCAGCTTGAGATGCAGGGTTTACGCTATCAAAGAGATCCCTATCTCCATATGGGTCTAGAGTAAAAAAGAAGAATTTTCGGATATCCACACCCTTCCACATGTCAATATACAAAATGGAATAAAATTTTAATTTTTAAGACATTATTGGACTTCTGAAACCAATGGAAAATTTGGTAACTAAATAACTTCACTTATAAAGTCCACTATATTCCATTTTCACATCATTAATTGCAAGAGGTTGAGTTCAAAAGTTATTTGTAAAAATGATTGAGAGATAAAATTAAGGAAAAAAAATCTAAAGTTTTAACTTTAACAATCATCTACCTAAAAATAATTCCACCAATTGTAGATGTAAATGTGGTACTTATGAGGGAGAATTGTAATACCATGCTAAACATGGATTTGAGGCATGACACTTTAATAAAAATATTAAGTAAATAATATTAAATTATAATGTCATCCCTATCCTAAACTTCAAAACAAAAATGATATATAATCCAATTAATTAAAACTAAAATAATTAATGACACTTGGATAGTTCTTGCTATCATATATGGAAATAAAGCATTCTTAAACCATGATTTACATATGAATAGTTTGAGAACATACTAAATATTTACATAAGTATCAAAGCTTGATAAATTTAGAATTAAAATGATAATAATTTCACTTAAAAAAAAACATACTTAATTTTTCTATAATACAAATCTAATTTTTATCCTTAATTTCAATTTATGGTTAAAAAATAGTTAAAGATGATTTGAACATAATTTAGCACAACTTGTGAGACCTCATTCTTCAACAAAACTTAACTATGGAATGATACAAAGGCCTAATCAAACTTCATTTCATCTATGAATGGTAGACATTTATAGTGGATGTTTTATGATAGGTAATATCCAACATCAAAACATCTCCTCCTATTTTTTTTTTTCAATTTGTGATTTTTTTTCTTTTATTTAGATTTTTTATGCAACTGAAATCTTATTTTTGAGTGCAAAAATAGATTCAGCATTCTTTGAAACCTCAAAGCATTCTAAATATGTAAATTTGAAAGTTCAAATATAGAATTCCCAAATTTATTATCTAATTAAGAGGAAAATTTGATGGTTGTAAAATCATCCCCTATTTGATGATAATGATGATAATGAACCTCCATGAGATTGACTTTGGTCTATCAGATCGTAAGAAGGATAATACTTAGTTTACTTTAAAATCTTGTTCCTCTTATCAAAAAGCTTTTCAAACTCATTATAATTTCATTATAAATTTGGTAAATTAAAAGATTATAAAAAATAAAATAGTTTGACCTAGATAAATGTAAAAAAAATACATGGCAGGGTGGCATTGGTTTTCGATTGCATATCGTCATCACATTGCCTCCCAGTGCTTGAGATCTTACTTAACTGAATGCGGACAAGGGGCGAGCTTTTTAACGCAATTATTTGTCGTGACGTCTGTGTCATTTCATCATCGATGACTAACACAATAAAAGTAGAACGCGAGCGCCACCATCCTCCTTTCACCTCACTTGGAGTGGGCAGTGATCGTGATAGTGAAAATGAAATCAGGCGCACAATCACCTCATTCCTCCTTTTTCTTGAAAGTGTTGTACACAAATTCAACTTTTTTTTCTTAATTCATTGCATTTTGTATTTAGTTTTATTAAGTAAAAATTAAGGCTTGAAAATGACTCTAAGGAAAAGGACTATGCTCAATTAATAATTGAAGAACTTTTAAAAAGCATGTGCACAAATTGGAAGAGAAGAAAAAAGATCATCGTTCAATCAAGTGAAGTGTGAGAGCGACAGAGTGGAGTTAGTTGGTCATGGATTCTTTTGAGGTGAAGTGGGCGTGAACTATTTGTGAGATGTTGACAGTAGCAAATTTCCAAAGGGCAGTTCTTCATTCATCTTGTTTGTCTTTGGAAGTGTGAAGGTGTGAAGAGAAGAAGCCAGAAGAGAAGAGAAGCTGTGAAGAGAAGGAAAGTAAGTAAACATCCCATTCTTTTTAAATAGTCTGTTCATTCTATGAAGTTCCAGCTATAGCTTCCAATTAAAAGCAAGCTGACACCGGGGAAATAATACCTGGCTTGATGTATATATTGAGTAGGTATTACAGTCCAGACAAGATCTACGCACACTTGTAACGTCCTCCTCCTCCTACGTGAAGAAATCAGCAGATCATGAGCAATTTTATTCAATTTTTGTGCGAAAAGGAGCTCACCCAGAGTGACACAAATAATCGTCAGTGTAAAATGGTCATTCTCAACAAGGATGAGCATCGTTTGCTTAGATTCTGGACGCGTGAAGAGATGAAAGAAGGCATCCATCTCGAAGTATTTGACATGGATGAGGGAAGAGAAATAGATGAAAAATTCGTGTTGAAATACCAGGAAAGTTACAAGACTTTCGTGTTTCAGAATGGATGGCAAGAGTTTGTGAGAAAAAAACAACTCAATGCTGGTCATAAGGTCGAGTTTCGGTGGAACACTTGGAGTAGCAAAATTCTCTTCAAGACTCGCGGCCAAGATCCTGCTCCTCCCGGTAAGATTTTATTATTTCTCAGCATGTTTTTTTTTTCCAAATGTCTAATAAATTGCGGTTCGTGTGTTATCCCATGAATGAACGATCAATCACTTTGTTTGTTTGTTGTCAATGGATCCAGGAGGCCTTTTGCTAGGAACACCTACTACAGCAGCCTCGAACCTGCTCAGCTTCTGATCAGACATGTTGATTTGGTCATAAATTAGATGAATGGGAAATGTTATAATAATAATTAGAAAGGCTTCTTGATAGTGATGGAATGTAATGGGAATTAAATTAAGGCTTCTTAATAGTAATGTGATGGGAATTATGTAATGCATTTGTGAAGATTAAGGACATACTTTTCTTATAAGTAATGTAATGAGAATTATATTTAATGTATTTGGGAAGATTAAGGAAAGATTTGACACATGAGTACACTATGTCTTATTGACTTCTTCAAACCAACATGCTCTATATTTTCATAATCCTCATTCACAATACCTTCTATGAGCACATGCTTCAATATTAAAATATTAATTTTTTCAATATTAAAATATTAATTTTTTATGTCATTCTCCAAATACCTTGGGAACCCTCATTAAACAATGCTTTTATTATACTTAAAATTACAATGCTGGACAATCTACTCTACTCCATATTTGATTCATAAATTAGACTTTCTAAATAACTAAAGGTTTTTTATTTGGGATTGAATGAATTTCTTTAGTTTCTGTAAGTATTAACATTTAAATTTATTTAATTAATTCATAAAGAAGAAATTTATATAGAATTATTGAAACTGTTTTTTATATTTAAACTTTGTAATAAAATGTTTTACATCACCAATATTAGTTTCAACTTTTTTTTCTTCCAACCTTGTTATAATTTATAGGATTACATTATGTTACCAGTAACATAGCATAATATATAATTAAGTATAAGAATAAGAGTAAGGGTCATGCCATCAAGAAGTTGTCTATTATACATCAAGCAATATTGTACAAAATGTTGATATTCTCCATGTTTCTAGCATTCGACAAACATTCTACAGATCATTCTCTGAGACTGACCATGAGTATATTGACCAATGGTTGGTAGAGAATGGCCCCTTCGCTGCCTTATTTGGTCATGTCAATTGACTATGTCTATTGAGGCTCGACTACTTAGCATTTATCTAGTCATATGCATTGATCACGAGTGTTGGAAGGCCAGATGTCACATGCATACTCTATGTGGGAGTGCTCACAGTGGAAAGATATATTCTATTGCAGTGAGTTGAATTTTTTATTTTATAGGGGATCTTATCCCCTTGTGTATTATACAAAGTCTAATGTAATGTTGTATTTGACATTGGCTCTAAGAAGTGTCTAGGACTTCTTAGAGTATGGTCAAATAAACATTAGAACTTGTATATCGAAGAATATAATCGACATGTGATGAGATAGACATCACTGAGGAGTTTTTTTATGATGAAGAAATAACCAAGAAGTCAAGACGATCAATTGAATAATTCCCAGAGAAATTCGAAAGTACAGAAGATCACAACTACCCTAGTAAATTGGGTAACTTGGATCTAGAATACAAAAGTACAAATTGATCTCAAGAGTGAAAATCAAGTCAATTGTACAAGATAAATAGAAGTGTTCTCACACTTCATTTGACACACAACAACATCACATCTTCTTTTCTCTCCAACTACGCACCCCTATGGAAGTCCTAACAATGTAAAGAAGCACGATTTTTGGGGTTTCTCTTATTCTCTTATTTCTTTTGGAAGATTATCTACCCTTACTAGGGTTTCTTTTGAAGGAGGGAAACATTCCTCTATGGTGCTATGGTTCATCTTCATGTTTGGCATTGTACTTGAAATTGGATTGATTTCCTTTTAGAAAACTTTGTTGGGTTTTCTCTTGTTCATTTTTACCAACATAGAATCTTTGTGTCTCTTGAACATGGTTATATTTTAGTGATCGTTGTTTTATTTTTTGCTACAAGTGGGTATTTATTATGCAATGAAATTGTGGGATAAAACAAATGTTTAAATATTTATTGTTAAATAGTTATCAAGGATTGAAAAAGTGGATTAAAATTTAACATTGTATGAGAGCAATTTTGAATATACACCATTGCTAGAGTTTGTTTTCTCCCTGTTATAGAAACTATGGATTCCAAGTTTGAACACTTATCTCCACAGATTGGAATTGAAAAGAGAATTGTGGAAATTCCCTTGGGAGATGCACTTACCTATGGAAGTAGATTTCAGTTTTCTTAAAATTTAGTTTTGACATATTTTTTGTCGGGATCGAGAATGTAGGGATTATAGTTTTGAGACTTTATAACCACCCATTGTATTTGATCTTAGCATCTTGTAGCTATCCCTAGGAGGGCACATCTATGTGTGGAGGAAAATTTCAAATTTGTCAATCTTTAGTTTTGACCCAGCCTCTACTAGGCTTTTTAGATCATATTTCAACCTTTGGAAAGATGGTGTCCAACCTTAGAGTAGAAGATAGGTTAGATAGTGTTTCAAACTTCAAATAATGGAAAACAGGGATACTCTTCATCTTGGATGGAAATAAGATCCAATATTATGTAAAGAAATATGTCTCAAAACCAGAAGATGTTGACGAGAAAACCAATTATATGAACAATGAAGAAAAAACCAAGAGGATCTTAATAGATTATGCAAAAGACCACTTTTTTCCTCAAATTGAAGAACTAAATAATGCCAATGCAATGTATGAATCCTTAATGGGATGGTTCAAAAGAAGAACCACTAGCAGAAGTGTATCCTTAAGGAATTAGCTCCATTAGATGAAAATGTACATCTCAAATTTTGTTGCTACATATTTTTTCAAGGTCTCTATTGGTGGCAGCAACGGATCCCAATTTAAATCTATTAAAATTGGAGCCCCATTATCGTAATTTAATTTTGAAGCCATGATCTTCTTATGGGAATTTTAAATTGTAAGTATTTTGTTTTGGCCTTAATAAAATTTCCTCATAAACCCTGTTTTTTTTGTCTTGCTAATTTTGGAAGCGCCCTTTTCTTCTATAAGTATTTTTTGCATTCCCACAACCCGCATTCTGCAATCCGCAAAGGAGAATTGCAAAAGTCCCTTTTTGGAGGTTTTCTGAAAATATTTTTCCTGCATCCCACAACCCGCAAAGGTGGATCGAGGGATTTTGAATTTTCTTTCAATAAAATGTTTGTCTTTCAGCAATCTGCATTCCGCTAAGGCAGATTGCGAAAGGAGAAAATCCTTTTTTCGTAATAAAACTTTTATATTCTGATCCCGCATTTTTCTAAGGAGGATTACGGAAGGCGAAAGATTCATGTTTTGCACATTTTTTGTTTTTATTTCACTCCCACTTTTTTCTTTGTAGAATGCAGAATGTGGAACTTTAATGACTTTGCTTGGTCAATAATTTCGGTATCCAACTTCCGCATTCCGTTAAGTCAGATTATGGATGGCGAAAACCATAAAATCCAAATCTTTCTGAATTTTTTACTTTCGTAGTTTGGCTTCCCGCCTTGATATCAGCCATCCATTCATGCCAGATCTATGACCTAGATATATTTTTGTCGTTGAGTTTTTGGTTATTTAATCTATTCAAATTTATGAAGTCTTCATCAGTTCATTTGTGTTGTTTACTGCACTTGAATATTTTATTGCGTATTTTTATCGCTCGAGCTCATGAATTCTCTAGTCCTCAAGATTCCTACCGGTAAGTGCTTGTCCTTCACGACCATTTTTTCTGTTATTTCCAAACTGTGGTAGGTTTTCAACCGTGGTTGCTAAATTTAAATCATAAATTACTTCCACGATGTCTAGAAACACCAGGCCGAAAACTGATCTGCAGGAACAAAAAAGCAAAGATCCCAATAACGGTATATTCACTAATACCAGTGGGCATGTATTCAAAACCCTTCATTTGGACTGGTCATAGATTTACACCATTTTTCGACAATGAATATTTTTCCATAATTCCCCATGACCAGCCTGCATATGCGAAAATTCAGAGTTCCCAACTCCATTACATTGATTCTCGATCTCCTTATATGCCATACATGGACACAATTAAGTGGGAATTGGATAATGTAAACCGTAAGGAACTCTCTTTCAATGACCATGTTCATACCCTAGTGGCCTCTTTCCATCATGATGTTTTCACCAGGGATTATGCACTTGGACCTCCTCGACAACTTTTGATCTCTAAATTTCTCAATGAGGATGTGTCCTGATTTAACTTTGAGGAAGTGGTAAAATACAAGATGGAAAACCCAACTGAATACATTCCCTAACCAACCAATTCTTACCCTATTTCTCGGTTTAGGGAACCTTTTTCGTTGCTTGCGTCCATGTTCTACCAGTTGTAATCATTTCCAAATTGTTTAATGTGTTCCTGTAGCCCACCATATACTTCGTACAGGCGAATCCTTTCATTGGCCACATATTTTATCTATGAATATGAAGGAATAAATTGAGAAATATCAGAAGACTCTATCCACAAGGAAGCTGAAATTCTATATGTCAGGTTATGTTATGGATGTGTTTTCCACCACTTCTTCTTTTTTGGCCATGGGTTGGAACTGGAATAAAAATTCACCACCAGTAGATATTTATTGTTCAGATATGTTGGAGGACAAATTCGTTCCCCGAGTTAATGAGATTTGTGACCTATTTCTAGGTCCAATGTACCATAATATATTCAAGGCAGACACTCCAGCATTTTCTGAGAGAGACAGAGCATTGATCGCTTTAGATGGTGATTGGTATGTCATAGAGTATTTCTACTACATTCAAATTTAGGGCAGCAATATAGCTCACCTTTTGGCTATAATAGTCTAATATCAAATGGTTTTATAGGAGGTAGCATTTTAGGTTGTGATTGATGGGGTTTTTCCCAAACATGCACAGTCCAAAAGAAAGGCTTGGCCCAAATTTTCCTTGAACCTAGATTCTCTCGTTCTTCAAACTTCCACCCATGCGGTGGTCTTGGGTAAATAAATTGCTAGTATGAACCTAGGGGAAGCACCAAAGAGGATGCATGACCCTAAATCATATCTGTCCAACCTCTTAGTGCATGAGCATGCTAGGTTTCAGTATGCTCATCAAGATGAACCTCATGACTCAATCTACAGAGAAGCTATTTAGTTCCAGGAGGCATTGAGTAAGATTGATGACCCAAATGTTAAAGCTCATGTCTTCAAATACCAAAAGGACCTCAAGGATTATGTGCTCCACTACAAACATGTAAAACTGGAAATAGATGAGAACCTTTAGAGGAAGAATATGGAAAAGGAGGAAAATGATCAAGCAATAAGCTCTTATTCCGTCCTTGATATTCAATCAAAAGACAAGGGTAATGCAGTTTTGGAAAGTCCTGTAAGAACTCAACCTTCTCATATGATAGAGACCCTACACAAAGGGGCAGATTTCAAGATCAATCTTGAAAATATTAGCTCACAGTTGTAGAAAAAATAGAAGAGGATGAATCTCACCCTAAGAAGCAGAAGACTCAGATCATTCATGAATAGGTACTAGTACAACAAGCACCACCAGCTAATCCACAAAAGTTGCGTCATGAAGTTCCTAGGGAAGAACATCTAGTGCCATTGTTCTAACTTTCTCCACAAGAACAAGTGCCTATGCAGGTTCCTCGAATTCAACAGGTAAAACCTCCAACTCAAGCTGATATTGAAATTCATGAAATACATAGTGACTTGGAGGAGGAAAGTGGAATTTATTCTTGTCCTGTAAATATACTTACTTCCATGACATCTTCTATTCCCAGCACTCATATGTATAAGAATTTGTTCGATTCATCGTTCTCCCAATTTTCCTTTTCCAAGTTAAATTTATCCCCATTTCTTGAGGATACCACCAGCACTCCTTCGGTACTTATTGATGTACCTATATCTACCTGCCCTCTTACTTCACATATTCCTTAACACCCCCCCCCCACCTTACCACCTTGCACTACCCCAACATCCCTTCGTTCTCACCCTCCCCAATTAGACATTCCTTCCATCTCTAAAAGTGCTTCCCCCCGAATTGATACACCTATCCTAACTTATTCCTCATATTTTGCACCCATTTTCCCTAGCTCTCCTATGACCATTACACCTATCAGTGTGGAAATTATTGTTTCCCAATCTCAACATGACCCCCTTGTAACTCCCTAACAAGAAACCATCTCAGCTTCAAAGGGGATGCTGCACTTTGGTGAGGATGTTGTAGTCTCCTTGGGAAAATATTTTGGAGAAAAAAGGATAAAGAGGTGATGAAAAATGGAACCAAGAGGACTAGGGAAGGCATAGTTAAACATGATCTTGGCCTCAACCAAGTTATTTGGAAATCAAATTCCCATGATATCAAGCAAGGGGATTTAGACATCACCTTCCATGGAGGATTTTGCAGGAGCCAATTTTGATTCAGTTTCACAGCTAAATAAGTAACTTCTAGACAAAGAACAAGAGCTGCAGAAGACCAAATAAGACTTGGTAGTGGCTGAGGCACATCACAAACATGAAGTCCAACTTCTTAAGAAAAAACATGAAGACAAGTGTAAGTAGTTACAAAAGAAGAATTATTATCTCAGGAAGCATCTTGAGATATCAAATGTTCTCAATCAATAGCAAGCAGATAGGATTGCTACCCTTGAGCCAACTCTCATCTAGTTTCAACTACCATCCTCTTTCTCCAAACTTACAGAAGAAGAGTTTAAGAAACTATCCTACAAAGTCCACGATGAATTATATCATCCCATGGCCATTCTGTATAGAGGTTTCAACGAAATGCAGGAGCTATATAATATGTTAAAGCGTCAATATGATATCCTGCAAAATCATAATACTCGTAGGAGAGTAGAAGTCAAGGCTTTCGATAATGTACTATACTGGAAGAAGCACATCAAAGATAGACCACGTGATTTGCCACTTATGGATAAACTTGAGACCAAAAAGACTGAAGTTACAATTAAGACCTAGGAAAGAATCTGCGATGCAGTGGAATCCATCATCAAATATGGATAGGTGGCATGAAAATGAAGGTGGTTTACTGCTGAAACTTTGCTTATGTTTCTGGATGTGCCTTCTTTGGATTCTATTTATCATGCACTTACCCCAAAGCTGAAATTAGAGGAAATCGAAAGAAATTTCACTGCAACCAAGGAGCAGATCCAGGGGATCACCTAGATTACTATTTAGGAATTCACGAGATGGATTGAGATACCCCATGCTGCTATGCTGAGAATAAATTTGTACCTCAAGGAATGGAAGAAGGTCAAAAAGAGGGATATTGCATCCCAAATATGCAAATTAGAACTACACTTCAAACATGTGAGGTATCAATATATAGACTATCTGATGGGCCTAGATACCTAGTGGCGTTCTGCCCTTAGAAAACCTTGAAACAAAAGTATTTTGTAATCCCATATCTTGGGAAATTTTATTTTTTGTAAATTTTGTAATATTATTTAAAGGGAGGGTATTTCCAAAAGAAGGGGGGTAACTAAGGAGATTAATCCTAGGAGATATATAGGAGCAAAAATTGCCAAGTGCATAAAAGGAAAGCTTGTGATTTTGTACTTTGTAATTTTTTGAAAGTGAATAAAATTACAGAGTCATTTTAAGTTATGTTCTATGGTTATTCATCAAATGTCTTTTTATGAATTTTAGTATTTCTTCCATCTATCTGACATACTAATTATTAGTTGTTTATCTACTGATGTGTTTGTTCATGTGTTGATTTTTCCTTATGATATTTACACATTTGATGTACGTTGAATGAATGTTTTTTAATTCATTCACATGCTCTATTTCACAGCTGGTGATTAGTCATTAATAACTGAAACTAATTTCTTAATTAGTATTACCTCTTGGACATGTTGTACATCTATAACATTTTGGATAAAGCTTTGAAATTTTATTTGTTTAGATTTATTTAAAATTCGTTAAGAAGATTGATATTGATTTAGATTTCTGTATGTTGAGTAATTAGTTTCTTCTTTCCTATTATATCGTACAACTGCCCTATCCTAAATCTATTATACACCCTATTTAAGTTTTCTTAAACAATTATCATAGGAATCGGTTACTTTAAATCTTTCCTCACTTGTCCTAAGAGAAGATATTAATGATGTAAAAAAACCTTTGTGTCAATGGAGGCCTCGTATCCATAGGATTAGTCATCCCAAACAGCTCAGGGATAGAATCGTCTCGATGTGGGATTGATTTGGAGCCTTTCTAGTTGGACGATTTCCTTCTGTTAACTGCCTTGTATATTTTCCAAAAGCCTACAAGCCCGGGCTATGAACAAATGGCGCTAGAAGTAGGGCCATTGTGAAACATTTCACAACAAAACACTATTAAAACTCCTCATCCCAGATCACCTATCATTAGTAGGAGTCACACCCAAGAATATATGTCTGCAGCTCATTCTACAGAAGGTCATCCACCAATCCCTACCACCCTTGCTTTAGAAATATCCACTGCGAGACCTAAAACCATTTTTACACCACCCAGTGGTGGAATCCATACTTTTGAACAATGGAGAAAAAAAAATAATGGTATTACTGCAAGGGTGGAACCAGGAACTAAGTCAGTCCATTGTCTCATAAATGTTTTTCCTCTTCTCTTTTGACTCTTACCTCACCTATTATTACTCAATAGGGAGAGACTCCTGAAGCCCAAGCATGGCCAGTGTGGCAAACTGCAGACCAATCCCTAGAAGATCCACCTCTTAACAACTATTTTGATTGATTACAACCACCCATACCACCTCATTCATCTCTATCTTCATCTGAAAAATCCTCAGATAGTGAAACTTCCTCGGAATATTCAGATCCACCAGAGAGACCAATGGTCGATGACCTCAACACACCTTGACTTGAACTCAACGCAATCCTTATCCCTGGAAAATTAGATAAATTTCCTAAAAACCCTGAGAAGTGGCTTCCCACGTTCAACCTAGATGATAGGATCCCTACTGAAGATTGTGTTAAGAACTATATGCAAGCCATTAGATTGAAGAATGTGATACATGAGGATGTGGTGTGTAGATTTTTTCATTAATATTTTGAAGGACAAGGTTCCACTTGGTACGTTTCTTTGGAAGTTGCTTCTATTAATTATTGGCAATAGTTTGAGGCACTACTCCTCCAGAAGTTCGAATATGATAGTACCCAAGAGGACCTTGTCATAGAGTTATCCTCTCTCAGGATAAAATCAAAAGAAGGAGTCAAATATTTCAATAGAAGGTTCTCCTATTTGAAGAAAAGGATACCTATCACAGTTCTTCTTGCCAAAGAACTCTTGGTAGCCTATTACACCAAGTGTTTAACTATGACTATTGCTGTAACACCCCAGTTTTGACCTCATCTGCATTAAATATATATGATGTAAATATTGTAATTAATAATGGTGTGGAGATAAAGGAAAAATCCCCACCATTGATTTATAGTTTTATGTTTCAGCTATTAAAATTGATGCTGATGGTATTTTGTGCTAGCCGACACGTTATAGTTTTGGACATCATATAATTATGCAATTTAATTAAAAAAAAACCCACAACTAGCTATGTCAATGCAACAAATAATGAGATGGGGGCATGATTTCCTAAGGATGAGGGGGGGGGGGGGATGTTTAACCTTGATCCATTGGGGAAAATCCATGTGTCAAAATAAAACACCCAAAAACGTATTCCCATTCCCTCATGCATTCACGTTTTCATCTTCCCTCATGTTTTGGGGAGCGGTGGGATGTTTTTGGATCATCCATCCTTCACGTTTTCAATTTTTTTTCCTCAGTGTACATGCCCAATCCATCATCTGGATCTCACCGAAAAATGTTTTGATCCATTCTGATCACTCTCTATTCCATTCTGTTCATGCGTGCAGCTTGTTCATCGTGCTTGCAGAACCATGTTTTTGTTCTGATTTGTTCAATGTTGTTACCATCCCGATCTGCGCAAAGGTTTGGGGTCTCCTTTGTTGTTGAACGAATGGACAATGGAGATCACTCGATTTTATGAGAAAGAGTGGTCATATGTAGTTTCCTCAGTGTTTTTGTGCAATGGTCTCCTCTGTCACAGAGTGAGTGGAAGCCTGTTTTGCTATGTTGACATTGTGGTTTGCTGTGTGTGCATATTTTTCCTTGGTATGAACTAGTTTGGAGTGGAATTGGGTTTGAAACATCTTGATAAATCGATTGTAGGAAGGAACCTCACAAATAGATCTAGAGGGGATAGTTTTCTCCTTTGCACACCCTGAAAAACACTGGAATGGAAGGCATAGCCTGAGGGACTGTGTAGCAGAGAAGGGGATGCTTCCTTGTGTTGGGTGTCTAGATGTTTTAGGAGGCAAGTTCAATCTAGTGTAGGTGTCCATAGCTCAGTGGTTTTTCTCACTAGCTTAGCAGTTCAAGCTTTCCATCTCCTTTGCATCTTGATAAACCCAGCCGTTAGTTGGCTTGGCTGGTCCTTAAGGTGAATGTTCTCTTAGCTGATTAGCCAGATAAACCCAGCAGTATATTGGCTTGCTTGTTAGTGGCTTGATAAACCCAATTGTGTTGGATTGGATGAGTTTTGTTGTATCCTTGGCTATGTGTGAGCTTACTATTGTTCCTTATTCCTTGTGGGAATAATTCCCAACTCGAGGGTGATAGTGCTACTGAGAGAATGATGAGTGCATTGGCCTATGGTTGGGTGGAATGTTGCAGTGACGTAGCTGGTTGTGGGACAAACTTCTTTCAAGATAAGTATTTCTTTTGTGTAATCCCTGTAACTGTATTTTGTTTAATAAATTGTGTTGAACATGTTGAATTCTTTGATGAATGTATTTGCATCCAATATATATTGCATGTTTTATACATTTGTGTATGTTTTTAAGTTCAATTCATTCTATATTACGTTATGGGGATTAAATTTCCGAAATGGTGATGGCCTGAATGAACAAATCTACCCAAGACTTCTGTTAATAGGTTGAATTTCCTTCCACAATTCTCCTTTCTGCAACTTGCGGGATGTGGGATGCGGCTTTGAGATCTCTATTTCCACAACTTTCCTTTTCGCAATGGTCTATACTGCATGTGGGATGCAGGATGTGGGATCACAATTTCCATATTTCTCTGATTCCACAAACTCAAGATTTCTGCACGGTTGATTCTTGCGGGTTGATTCTCAGCCATTGATATTTCTCTAGATGTGGAATAGATGATGATCATTGATTTTCATCACAATCTTTCTTCGTCGTTCAATCTCCACTGAGACATTTCTTTGTAGATCATCGAATTGATGACTGACAAGATCAATTTTCTTCTATTGGAAAGTTGGAGAATTTATCCATGGACTTGAATAGTGTGGATGCAAGATGAGTTCATGCCTCTATAGATCTCTGTAAAATTGGGAATCCATCAAAATACATACAAAATTCAATGAACTTCGAGCTGGATGCTCCGGCATCAGTTAGATGACCGCGTTTCCTCTCTAGTGGATGGGAGGGGACATGACAGTGTGGTATTAGAGTTGCGGGTTGCAGCATTGGGCCTTGATGGGCCAATTTGAATAGTTAACAGAGTTGTTCATAAATGGTTTTATTTTTTGATTTTATTATGCAGCTAACGATTTTGTTTATTAACACATTTTGCAGAACTATAGTCAACTTCAAAGGGAAACATTCTAGATAGTGTTGTTCGATAAAGTTGGTTTGGCTGAGCCATGAGAACCGACATGTGTGATGATGCACAGAACACCAATGAATACGATGAAGGTGCTATGGGGGAAAATGTCCGAGTTGGAAATGCTGAGATATAGTCTAATGGGAGGAAGTTTCAAGATACTCCCCCATATTTTGCAGCCACCATGAGAAACCTAAGGGTGTAGATGCAAAGTTATAGGGAAGATAATAAAATATTAGTTAAGGCTTTGGAGGAGAAGAATCAGCTAAATGTAGCCATGCTGCAAAGTTTGACAGACATTCAAAGGCGGATGAACTCTGGTGACTAGACAGTAAGACCAGAAGGAAGTAAGAGCACTGCTAGAAGAAGAAAGAGATCTCCTAGTGGGTCATCTAACTCTGAAGGATCCACTGGTGCTTCAAGTTCTTCTTCTCATGAGAATAAGAGAAAGACGCGCTAACAGAACCATTCATGTGACGAATCTAAGAAGGCAAGGCCTCTTACCTTCAATGGTGAGATAAAGAATGGTCAAGAAGTTGAAGCTTAGATTCTTGGGATGAGGAAATATTTCCAATTCCAAGACTACTCTGGAAATATGAAGGCTAGAGTAGCCATGTTCAATTTGACTAGAAGAGCATCCATATGGTGGGAGCACTTTAGGAAAGTGAAAAATATTAATAAAAGGAATATTTTTTAGAAACAATTCCAGAAGTATTTCAAGCAAAAGTACCTCTCTGATAGGTACTATGATGATAATATCAAAGAATTCCATGACTTAATATTGGGATAGCAGACCATGGAAGAGTATGCAAACAAATCCTTGGATATTTTGAGGTATGTCATGTACATTAAAGATGAAAAAGTAAAAATCCAGCGTTTACTGAGTGGATTTCCTTAGTCCTATAAAGACAGAATTGAGTTTTATTAACCTAGAAATTTGGAAGAAGCGATAAGGAAAGATAAGTATTGCTATGAACAAAGCAAAGGAAAACCTGATTATCATAAGACATGGAAGGACAAGAAGAATGAAAAGTTTGACCAAAGGAAGAAAGGTTTCAAACCTTCTAACTTCAGCAATCAATAGAAGCATCCATCCCAAGTTGAGAAGAAACCAGCTAGAGTGGTGGGAGAAAAGCCAAGAGATCCACAACAGAATAGAGAACCACTCCAATAATGGAAATATGGAGGACCCCACATACGCAGGAATTTCCCACTTGAGAATGAGAATGTAAGGCCAGCTTACAAGATTCAAGATGCATAAACAGTGGGTGAAGTAGCAAGGGTCGTCCCTAGGATCTATGCAGCACTGGAGGACTTCCAGGTAGATTACCATTGAACTATGGTTGAAGTAGCAGGTAAGATTGTTGAGCAATCTGTTTCTATTTTGATTGACCCTGGTTCTACTCATAGTTACATTTCTCCTAGAGTAGTCTAGATTTGTGATTTTAAGAAAGTAAAGCATAGAAAATCGTGGTTAGTTCAGCTAGCGACTGGAACTAAGAGAAAGGTTAGTGAAGTGGTAGAGAAATGTTCGTTGGTGATGAATGGATTGGTCACTTGTGTATATCTGAATGTTCTACCACTTGGTTCCTATGATTTTCTCATTGGAATGGAATGGTTAGAAGCTCACAGGGCAAAGCTCGACTGTTATAATAAGAATTTTGAATGCACAGATGAAGAAGGGAACCCAATAGTTGTAAGAGGAATTCCAAAGGTGATTTATGTGAGGCATATTTCAGCAATACAGTTGAAGAAGTTTTGTAGGAAAGGTTGCTAGTTGTATGTAGCTCATATTGTGGAGGCAACAAAGAATAAAACTCCTAGGTTGGAGGACTTTCATGTGTTGCAGGAATTCATGGATGTTTTCCCTGATGATATTCGAGGGCTTCCTCCAAAGAGAGACATTGATTTTAGAATTGATCTTGTGCCAGGAGCAGCACCAGTGTCCAAGGCACCCTACAGAATGACTACACCGAAAATGCTAGTGCTGAAGATGCAGTTGCAAGAGTTGTTGGATAAGAAGTATATCATGTCGAGTGTATCTCCTGGGCGAGCAACAGTTCTATTTGTGAAGAAGAAAGATGGTACACTCAAGTTGTGTATTGATTACAAATAGCTGAACAAAGTCACTGTGAAGAACAAGTATCCTTTTCCTAGGATTGATGACCTCTTTGATCAAATGAGAGGAGAAAATATATTTTTAAAAATTGACTTGAGGTATGGTTACTAGCAGGTGAGAATAAAGGATGAAGACATTCATAAGACAACCTTTAGAATAAGGCATGGACATTACTACTTTTTAGTGGTACCATTTGGTCTCCCAAATGCACCAGCTACATTTATGTGCCTTATGAATAGTGTCTTTAGCAGGTATTTGGACAAGTTTGTTCTTGTTTTCCTTGATGACATCCTTATTTATTCTAAGAATGAGGAAGAGCATGAATAGCATTTGAGATTGACATTGCAATTGCTCGGGGAGCATAAGATGTATGCAAAGTTGAGCAAGTGTGACTTCTATAAATATAGAATTTAGTATTTGGGTCACATTATCTCAGAAGACAGTATATCTATGGACCCTAACAAGATTGAAGCCATTATGAATTGGCCTAATCCAAGAATTGTGACAGATGTAAGGTTTTTTATGGAACTTTGAGGGTAATATAGGATATTCATTGAAGGATTCTCCAAGGTTGCACATGCAATCACTTCTTTGCAAAGGAAGGGTATAAATTTTGAATGGACATCGATGTGTGAAGAAAGCTTCCAGCAGCTGAAGAATCTTCTCACAAGAGCACCAGTCTTGAAATTTGTAGACCTAGAGAAATATTTTGTGGTGTGTATTGATGCATGTGTTCGAGGACTTAGAGGGTTTCTTATGCAAGACAACCACGTAATATGTTATGAGTCAAGAAAGTTGATGGAGCATGAGAAGAACTATGCCACTCATGATATGGAACTTGCAGCCATAGTACATTCTCTCAATATGTGGAGGCATTACTTGATGGATGGAATATTTGAGCTAAGGACAAACCATTGTGGTTTGAAGTATTTTTTTATCATCCTACTCTAAATGCTAGGCAAGTTAGATGGCTGGATCTTTTATGTGAGTTTGATTTTGAAATAGAGAACATAAAGGGAAAAGAGCATAAGGTAGTTGATGCACTCAGAAGGAAGGTGCAAGAAATGCATGTGGAATCCATTAGTATTTGCCAATTGGATTTGAGGCAGCAGATTGTTAATCATGTTGCTAAAGATGAATTGTATGCCTCGGTCAAGGATAAGTTGCAACAGAAAATCCTTGAAAAGAAGTATGAGGGATATAAATTAGAAGAAGATGGGATTCTTACTTATAGGAACAGAATTTATATTCCAAATGTAGCAGATTTGAGGAGGGTTGTTATGGATGAGATCCATCAAGCTCTATATTCTAGTCACCCAGGATATCAGAAGACAATTTCTATAGCTAGAAAGTATCTACTTTTGGCGAGGAATGAAAAAGGACATGGATGAATATATTTGGAGGTACATGAAATTTCAGCAGGTGAAGGTTGAGCACCAACACCCAGTAGGTTTGTTTCAGCCTTTTCCAGTTCCAGAATGGAAATGGGAAGTTATTTCCATGGATTTTATTATAGGATTTCCAATGACTTGGAGACAACATGATTCCATCTTCATTGTAGTGGACACATTAACAAAAGCAACACATTTTATAATGGTTAAGTCTACGCATAAGACTGATGACATTTCAAAGATCTTCATGAAGGAGATTTTCAAATTGCATGGATTTCCTAAGGCAACAGTCTCTGACAGAGATGTCAAGTTCATTTAAAATTTTTGGAAGGGATTGTTTGCAAATTTGAGTACAAATTTGAATTTCAACACTTCCTACCATCCTCAAACTGATGGGAAGATAGAGAGAGTAAATCAAGTGCTTGAAGACATGCTTCGCATGTATCTGATGGACAAACCATCCAAGTAGGAAGATTATTTCCACTTGGTAGAGTTTTCTTATAACAATGGACAACAAGCATCCTTGGGGATGAGTCCCTATGAATATTTGTATGGCAGGAGGTGTAGGACACCAATGACTTGGGATAATCCAATGAAGAGTGTTGTGCTTGGTCTAGAATTTCTCAGAGAGATGGAGCAAGAGGTTGTAAAGATCAGGAATAATATGAAAGCATCCCAGGACAGACAGAAAAGCTATGCAGATAAGCATAGGGTGAACAGAGAGTTCAGTGTTGGGTATCATGTTTACCTCAAAGTGAGGGAAAAGAAGAGTTCCTTGAAGCTTTGAAGTTGTGCCAAGCAGTCACCTAGATACTGTGGGCCTTTTGAAGTGCTTGAAAGAATAGGCCCAGTTCCATATAGAATTGCATTTCCTGCTAGCACTAACGCTCATAATATTTTTCATGTTTCTTTGCTTAAGAGATATGTACATGATCCTAACCATGTGATAAATTGGGATGTGATTAAGGTGGAACCCGAGGGAGAATTCCAAATCGAGCTAATGCCCATCCTCAATAGGAAGGTCACAATGCTCTGAAACTGATCCATAGGGAAGTTGAAGGTTCAATGGGAGCGCTATGGTCCTGAAGAGGCTACATGGGAACTGGAGGATGCCATGTGATTGGCACATCCATTTTTGTTCAATTCTGTGGAGCACTAAGGGCGGTACTAGCGTATCATTTTTGTTCAATTTTGTACGAAACTGAGGACAATGTTGTTGAAAGGGGAGGGGAATGTAACACCCTAGTTTTGACCCCATTTTCATTAAATATAGATGATAAATATTGTAATTAATCATGGTTTGGAGCTAAAGGAAAAAGCCCCACCATTGATTTATGTTTTATGTTTCAGCAATTAAAATTGATGCCGATGGTATTTTTTGCTAGCCGACACATTATAGTTTTGGACATCACATAATTATGCAATTTAGTTAAAAAAAAACCACAACCAACTATGTCAGTGCAACAAATAATGAGACGGGGGGCATGATTTCCTAAGGATGAGGCGGGGGGGATGTTTAACCTTGAGCCATTAGGGAAAAGCCACGTGTCAAAATAAAACACCCAAAAATGTATGCCCATTCCCTCATGCATTCACGTTTTCGTCTTCCCTCACATTTTGGGGAGCGGCAGGACATTTTTGGATCATCCATCCTTCACGTTTTTAGTTTTTTATTCCTCGGTGTGCATTCCCAGTCCATCATCTGGTTCTCACAGGAAAACATTGTGGACCATTATGATCATTCTCTATGCCATTCTGTTCATGCGCATTGTACATTCATCCTGCTTGTAGAACCGTGCTTTTGTTCTGAGTTGTTTGCCTATTGTTACCATTCCTAGCCGCGCAAAGGTTTGGGGTCTCCTTTGTTGTTGAATGAATGAACAGTGGAGATCACTTGATTTTATGAGAAAGAGTGGTCATTTGTGGTTTCCTTAGTGTTGTTCTGCAATGGTCTCCTCCGTCACAGAGTGAGTGGAAGCCTATTTTGCTTTGTTGACATTGTGGTTTGCTGTGTGTGCGTATTTTTCCTTGGTCGAAACTAGTTTGGAGTGCAATTGGGTCTGAACTAGATTGATAAACCTAGTGTAGGAATGAACCTCACAAATAGATCTAGAGGGGCTGGTTTTCTTCCTTGAACACCCTTAACAACACTAGAATGGAAGGCATAACCTGAGGTATTGTGTAGTAGAGAAGGGGATGCTTCCTTGTGTTGGGTGTGTAGATGTTTTAGAATCCAAGACTAATCTAGTACAGGTTTCTATTGCTCCGTGGTTGAGCTCACTAGCTTAGCAGTTCAAGCTTTCCATCTCCTTTACAGCCTAATAAACCCATCTGTTAGTTGGCTTGGCTGGTCCTTAATGTGAATGGTGGCTTGGTTTATTAGCTTGATAAACCTAGTAGTATATTGGCTTGTTTGTTTGTATCTTGATAAAACTAGCTGTGTTGGATTGGATGAGTTTTGTTGTATCCTTGGATATGTGTGAGTCTGCTAGTGTTCCTTATTTATTATGGGAATCATGCCCATCTCAGAGGTGGCAGTGTTGCTGAGAGATTAATGAGCACATTGGCCTATGGTTTGTTGGAACGTTGCAGTGACGTAGCTGGTTGCGGGACAAACTTCTTTCAAGATAAGTATTTCTTTTGTGTAATCCTTGCGACTGTATTTTGTTTAATGAATTGTGATCAACATGTTGAATGCTTTGATGAATGTATTTGATTCTGATATATATTGCATGTTTTATACACCTGTGTATGTTTTTAAGTTCAATGCACTCTATATTATGTTATGGGGATTAAATTTATGGGTTGGTGATGGCCTAAATGAACAAATCTACCCAAGACTTATGTTAACAGGTTGAATTTCCTTCTACAACTCTTGTTTCTGCAACTTGTGGGATGCGAGATGCGGGATTTGGCTTCGCAGATCTCTATTTCCACAATAGTATATTTTGCTTGCAGGGTGCGAGATGTAGGATGTGGAGTGCAAGATGCGGGATTGTAATTTCCATATTTCCTTGATTCCCCAAACTCAAGCTTTTTGCACCGTTGATTCTTGCAATTAATTCACCGTTAGTTTATAATGCTTCCATTTCATAATATCCAAATATAACGTTTGTTTCACCATTCAAATGGAATGTTTATAAATTTATATAAATTTTTAAAAATCCATAAATTTAATTATACATCCTAACCACAATCATATGCAAAATATTATCTCTTTTGGTTTGGAAGTGGCCCTAAGTGTATTTGTTAAAATATGTCTAGTAAAATTGATCCCCAAAAAAGACCAAACTAAAAATTGAAGGTTTTTTTAAAGGTTCACTTGCTCCAAAATTGATTGGCCCATTCTACTTACAGAAAAGAAATATATGCAAATATTTATTATCTCACTTAACATGAATTTCATTTGAAGAATATTTTAGTCCTTGCTTCTGAATTATAATTTATTTTTCCATTATGATCCACGCAGGACCCAAAATTTGATCCCATCATTTGATCATAAAATATTCCATGCATTCAAAGTCCTCACAGATAAGAAAATTCTAAGCTAATTAAGCTCTAGAATATTACATGCATTCAAAGTCCCCATAGATAGAAAACTCTTAGACAATTAATCTCTTGCAGGTTGAACTATGTTGATCGAATTAGTAAAGGATGTTTATAGCATTGATTTGACCTAGATTCCACCTTGCATTCATTTGATTTAGAATATCCTGATGTGCTTTCAAGGAAACTTCACCCCCCAATGCTATCCATTAATGTTTTTGACTTGATGAGATTTGAGATGCCTCTTCCATATAAAGACAAATTGACAACAATTGAGCAAGATAAATTGGGAATTAATGCACACACACTAGATCAAAGTATTTCAATAATCAAACACACATTTATAGAGCAAGAGACACCTCCCATGAATCATATCTAATCCTACAATATCTCAATAGTTGTGCCTGAAATCAATCAACAAATATAATATCAATCCCAACTTAACTCTATGGGATAGATTACAATAACAACATAAATAATTTTCCTAAAATCAAACTTTAGGATATAATCAAATGATTCATTAACCCAAAATTTCTCTTATGTAATGATCATTTGGGTAGATTCTAAGATAATATATGACTTTTTAGAACTTGTCCTTTGAGAGTTCTTTAGTGAAAATATATGTAAACTGCTCTTTATTTTTCAATACTCAGGTTAATGTACATCTTCTTGAACCAGATATCGAAAAAAATATTAATCCATATCAATTTTCTTAGTCTTTTTGTGAAACATTGGATTCTTAGTCTAATGAATAACACTTTTACTATCACAAATAAATTGTGGTTTTTTTCTTGATCCTCATGTATATCTTGCAAACTTATTCTTAACCAAACTATTATCAACCAAAATGGCACTTCTCCGTCCGAGTGCTAACATTCCTCATGTTGCTACACAAAAGGACAAATTAGGATTGAAGTGGCCAAAACACTATAGATGTGCATGACCTTTGATGCATTATCCTCAAAATATCCTTATATATTTTTATTCTAAGGTTTGGGTTGCATACGCGACTATATGCATTGCAACTCACGTATCATACGTGATTATTTGCATTGCAACCCACATATACTTCCATACGCAAGTTCCCCTTAAGAAACATGAATATTATACACGAGTTGCCTATATTAATACCCGCATACACCTTAATTTGACACTAAAAAATATAAATCGAGATTAGATGAGATTAGTTGGGTCCTAATCCATAACTATCCCAACTATCTCAACCATCCCAACCTTCGAAACCACTCTATTTCCCAATGTATCAATAGAGGCCTTGGGGTGGGGCTAATCAATCAATTTTTGGAGAGAAAAAGTTATGCTGGTGGTATATCTTAAGAATCTTGGAGCAGCAGAACTCAGATTCCTTTGGTTGCAGAGCAGTCCTTGTGTCAGAAGCTGGGTTGTATTCTTATCTTATTCACGGCTTGTTAATAAAGAGAATTCTTCTTCCAATCTTGTATTGTGTCTATTTCATGTATATTGGTTTAATGAATATGTTTGATTATATTATTTATATGCTTTTCATCTAACCTCTGATATATATATGCATGAGATATTACTTGAAGGATTTTCTCTTTACAGGTTAAGAGGTACATCCATAGAAGCTTTGGAGAGAAGTGGAGCAAGAGAAGATAAGCTTGGATCAACTGTCGTTAATCGAGTAAGTCAAGACTTTCTTCCTATTCTCTTTCCATTCTCTATAAAAAGCTGATTGGTTACCAACTTACTACTCACTTACAGACAATCATATTTTTACAGAGAATAGAAAGAGAATAGGAAGAAAGTCTTGACTTACTCGTTTAACAACGGTTGATCCAAGCTTGATCTTCTCTCGCTCCACTTCTCTCCAAAGCTTCTAGGGATATACCTCTATGCTTGCAAAGAGAAAATCCTTCAAGTAATATCTCATGCATATATATATATAAGAGGTTAGATGAAAAGCATATAAATAATATAATCAAACATATTCATTAAACCAATATACATGAAATAGACACAATACAAGATTGGAAGAAGAATTCTCTTTATTAACAAGCGGTGAATAAGATAATAACACAACCCAACTTCTGACACAAGGACTCCTCTGCAACCAAAGGACTTTGAGTTTTGCTGCTCCAAGATTCTGAAGATATACCACCAGCATAACTTTTCTCTCCAAAAATTTATTGATTAGCCCCACCCTAAGGTCTCTATTTATACTTTGGGAAATAGAGTGATTTCAAAGGTTGGGATGGTTGAGATAGTGTGGAGATAGTTGGGATAGTTATGGATTAGGACCCAACTAATCTCATCTAATCTCGATTTCTATTTTTAATGTCAAATTAAGGTATACGCGGGTATTAATATAGGCAATTCACGTATAATACACGTGTTTCTCAAGGGGAACTCACGTATGCAAGTATACGCGGGTTGCAATGCAAATAATCACATATGATACGTGAGTTGCAATGCATATAGTCATGTATGCAACCCAAAACTCAAAATAAAAATTTATAATGCTAGTTTGAGGATAATGCATCAAAGTTCATGTACATCTATAGTGTTTTGGCCACTTCAATCCTAATTTATCCTTTTGTGTACCAACATGAGGAATGTCAACACTCGGATGGAGAAGTGCCATTTTGGCTGATAACAAAAACTGCTTCACATGTTAATATAGTTGTTGCTTCATAATCTTATTCTATTTTAGGTTTATTTTTTGTACTCCATGCAACTGTTGTTAAATCCATGCTAAATGTGTAATCTAGAGTAGATTTTTTGTCATCCATGCATCCTTCCCAATATGAATTTGTGTAACCAATCAAACTCAAATATGTTTTAGACATGTATACGAAACCATAACCAACTGTACCTCATAGATACCTTAAAATTCTTTTGGTTGCTTTCCAATTTAACTCCAAGGGATATGGCATAAACCTTAAAGCCATGCTGACTGCAAAGGCTATGTCTAGTCAAGTTGTAGTTAGGTAATTCAAAATTCCAAAAAATTGATGATATAGGGTATTATCAACTATATTTAAGTTATAATTTCTATATAACTTCAACCTGATTTCTAGAGGATTTGTGGTTGGCTTGTAACTCTTCATGTTGAAATTATTTAGAATATCCCAATTATACTTGGCTTGTGACATGAAAATACAATCTTATTTCTATCACACTTAATTACCTAAGAAATAATGCAACTCACCAATATTTATGATCTCAATTTGAACAATCGTATGTGACTTAAACTTTTGAAATAATCCAAAAATATTCCCTCTATAAATAATGTCATCAACATATATGAAAACTATGAGAATATAATGTCCTAACTGAAGCACATAGATATTTGGTTCATATTAAATCTTAACTATACCATGCTCTTGGAAATAATTATCAAATATTGAATACCATTCCCATGGTGCCTACTTGAGACCATACAAATCCTTCTTCAACCTATAAACACAATATTCTTTACCTACAACTTCAAAACCCTTAGGTTTCTCTACATAAATATTTTCATCCATATAACCATTTAAGAAAGCTAAATTAACATACATTTGAAAAATAGTCCATCTATATAGAATAGCTATTGCAAGCACCGACCTAATGGTATCCATCTTTATCATTGGAGAAAATGTTTATGTAAAATCAATTGCTTCCTTTTGTGAATAACCCTTTGCAACTAAATGATATTTATACTTATCAATTATACACTCTAATTTATACTTAGTCTTATACACCCATTCAGTACCAATCACATCTTTCCCTTCAGGTAGACTAACCAAGTTCCATGTATCATTCCTCACCAAGGGATTAAAATCTACTTCCATTGCTTTATTTCATTCATCTTTACTTGATGCTTCTAAATACTTAGGTGGTTCTTCCATCTTCATTACTTAGCTCATAATAGAAAAACTTATATTGATGTATCATCTAGTGATTCTCCTTTCAAATTCTCTATCTAACGAATTATTCTCTGAATTTCCTTTGACTAACCATTTAATCTTGTTCTTACTTTCATCTACCCTGGTTATTTGTAAACAATACTTATCACCAATACCAACTTCATCATTTCTTTGAACATCTTCTAGTTTATAATTTCCATGTTCATCCAACACAACATCCCCTCTTACTATCATTTCTTCTCTCAGAAAACAAATTGTAACTTCTTGTTTTTCTGTTATACCCAATGAAAAAACATTTATCCATTAGATCAAATTTGGGATCTAAAATGACCCTCGTGAGAAAACGTGCCACCTCATAATAAAAAGAGCCATTTGTGAGTTGGTATTGAAGAACAAATAGAATTTAAAAAAAAAAGACTCAACCACAATGGTTGACTTGACATATTTGTCATAAAAAACTACTTTTTAAATTCATATATTCAATGTATCTCCCTATGGTTTTACTCAAATTTCAAGTGAGAGAGTGATCCCACTTGAATTTTGAGTAAAACCACAGGAAGATATGTTGAAAATATGAAGAAAAAAAGTAGTTTTTTTCTCTATTCCTCTGAAACTCATGAATATTATTTTACTATTTGAACTATTATTTTATTGTATTCCTTAGGAGGGTCCATTTTAGACCCCAAATTTTCTCTATTGATCCAATTTATTCCTCCTTTCCTTAAGAATAAGCGCATATGCAGTACATCCAAAAAATTTCATATGTACAACAATAGGTTTGTAGCCTGACGATGCTTCCTATGGATTCAAATCTAAAACTATTGTGGGAAACTTATTCAAAGTGTAAAATGGTGTATGAACTACTTCAACCCATAATTCATTACCAAGTTGATTTGTTTTCAACATACTTCTTTCCATCTCAACAATGGTTCTATTCTTCCTTTCTGGGACACCATTTTGTTGAGAAGTATGTGAATTTTTAAACTCCCTCCTTATACCATTGATCTTGAAAAAATTCATGAACTCATTGGATTTATATCCTCCCCCATTATCTAATCTAAGGGTGAAAATATTCAAGCCACTTTTATTTTCAACAATCCATTTGAACTGAATAAAATGTACAAACACTTTTGACTTCTCTTGAAAAAATATACCCAAGTTTTCTTGGAATAATCATCAATAAATGTTAGAAAGTACCTTTTCTTTCCAAAATAAAAAATATCTATGGGACCACATAGATATGAATGTATGAATGCAAGATGATCTTTGGATTTTCAATCTCCATTTCAGAAACTTTCATTGTGTTTTTTCCCAATTTTACATCCTTCACATATCTCATTATCATATTCAAGATATGAAAGACCAATCAACATATTGTTTAATTTAGCAAAGTTTCAAGATCTTCAATCTTGATTAAACCTCTCTATTAAAGAAGAGTGAAGGAGGAAGAAGAAATTCAGTGTATAGTGATCCAACAACCATGGTGAAATTAAACATACAAGAGGAAATTGTTAGCATAACATTAATTGTATAATCATTAATCTGTATGTGATACAATGATGATACAATGAAGAGGATTTGAATCCACTAGGTGTGATTCTAATTCCATGACTAGTCATTGAATATAGAGCTCACTAATTGTGGGAAAATCACCACTAGAATATCACTAGTTTAACTCAGGACAACTAAATCAGTTCACAATTAGATAACTAATTAAGGTAGGTAGGAAAATGCATCTAACCTCCTCAGATCATGAAAATGTGGCACTAGTCTATGTTAAATTATTGAACCATTGATCTACATGGAATGAGAGCAATTGAAAGATAGAATTTTGCACTAGAATAGTAAGAACAATGTACACTGAACAAGACAAATTTGAGACAAATTTGATAAGAATTGATCAGTAAATTACAACATTAACATTCATTAATCCAGTAGTAATACAATAGTGTTACAATAGGGATAATTTGAATCATGTGGATAATATTTGAATCTACCAACTTAATAGCTAACTAGGAGTGTCTAAATGATTGCATCAAAGCCACTAGTCTAACTCTTGATGTCTAAATCAGTATGACAATCAGTTAAACTAGTTAAACCAGTTAAATTGATGAGGTAGGTGGAAACTTTTGTCACTTCCCCATGTATCCATACAAAACTGGTGCTAGAATAATTGAGAGTGATCTAACTGAATCTAACTGGAGACTAACTCAGCATAACTTCTTACCAACCATGACCATCTAATGGAGGATGCTGGTGGCACTCAGAGTGGCACCTATAATGTAGGGATCAGTATCAGAGGGACATAAACTCATGCATGAACATGCACTAAGTGTAAGTTAACCTTTATATGTGTTTCCCACACTCAAGTACAATAGTAGCGTCCCCCTAAGCTAGGAAAATGATCAAATAAAATATATGTGGATAAGTGAGGACTATATAATCCTAACATCCCCCCTTAATACTAACTTGGAAAAAATTGGGCCCTGGAAACTAGGCCAAAATTCACCCATCCAATCTAATGAAAAATAAAAAAGATGCTTACTAAACTAAGGAAAATGGGGAAATCCTGATGGGAATCCCCCCCTCGTGCTCAAAATAAGCATGAACAGAAACAATGAATCAAGCATTTACACCGAGAGGAGATATGAGAAAGAAAAATTTCTCTTTTGTGAAGGACTTGGTAAAGACATATGCAATCTTATCAACTATAGGACAATAATGCAGTGTGATAGTTTTTTCATGCACTAGTTCTAGAGTATAATGCATGTGAACCTCAATGTGCTTCATCTGCTTCTTTTGAATTGGATATTTTTATAGTACTCTGGTTGTCACAATAAATGTCCACTGAAGGTGAAGTGAGAATCTCAAATTCTGTCAAGATGCCATGCAACCAAACTGCTTGAATAACTACACTTATAGATCCCCAATACTCTACTTCTACTGAAGAGAGTGCAAGTGTTGCTTACTTCTTAATGGACCAACAAACTGGCCCATATACCAACATAAATACAAATCCTGGAGTGGATTTTCTATCTTTCCCATCTCCATCCTAGTCTGAATTTGTGAAGCCTCTGAGATCAAGTAGTGCACTAGTTGCATAATGGATCCCATAATCTCTAGTACCCTACACATAATGCAAGCTACGATTTAATTCCTTCCAATGAATCTCATGTGGCTTTTGCATGTACCTAGCAGCAACACTCAACACATAGAATTTTTTCGGTCTTGAATTTGTGATATATAGAAGGATCCGAGTGAGCTATCTAAAAAGAGTGTTGTCTACCAATGGTGTAGAGCCACCTTCCTCTAGCATGATGCCGGATAGGAAAAGGAAAAGGGACTGCCTTGCAGTATTCCACGTGGAATGTTATACGCATGTTTAATGAGTATATGGACTATGCGATCATGATTCCCGAATTATTTTGACTTACTTCAATACTAATGAACTATCTTAAGAGTTCTAGATCATTCATAGAGAATTATTTGTTCAAAGATGAATTAATGCTTCTCAATCTAGCAATAAAGTTGCTAGTAATTAGAAATTGATCCACATATAGAAAAATCAATAGAAAGAATCCCTCTTTCTTCTGTATGTAAACATTGGAATCTGATTTGTATCTTTCAAATTTCATGACTTGTGGAAGGCATCCATTTTTGAATACCATGCCCTTGGGGCTTGTTTGATCCCATAGAGTGATTTTCTTAGTTTGAAAACTAAGGATCCTCAATGTACCCCTCAAGTTGTTTCATGTAAATCTCTTCCTTCAAGTCACCATGGAGGGAGGCAATTTTCACATCCATGCGATGTACCTTCGATCTCTTTGAAGCTACAACTGCCAATACAAGTCTGATGGAGTCCTTTCTTGCTACTGTAGAGAATGTCTCATTATAGTCCAATTCTTGAACTCGTGAGTATCATTTGGCAACCAAACAAGCCTTGTACTTGATTGTGGTTCCATTAGAAGCTATCTTGGTCTTGTAGACCCATTTGCACTAAACTAGTTTCCTCCCTAGAGGTAAGGAGACAAGTTCCCAAGTTTTGTTGTCTTGTAGCGAATCAAATTTCTCATCCACAGCTACTCGCCACCTTGGATCATGGAAATATTCTTTGAATGTTTGAGGATATGATCCCAACATCATGAAGCACCTCTCACGGAGAATTGGATCTGTGTGGGATAGTTCAGCATACTCTTTCTGATAGTAGGACCTTGTTCTTCTTTTATCATATGGATCCCTAGCAACATCCCCAGTTGATTTAATGAGATGTTGAGCCCATTTAGGCCGCTGAGATGAAGTGGATGTTGATCTAGATATATATCTTCAATATTAAAATCATGTTGGCCTTCCTCTTCTTTTGAATCTAAATATGAAATGTTAGATAATAAATATGTATCTACAAATGGAAGTAAAGGAGTTTTGATACCTTTATCTTCTTCGAAGAGAAGTCGTGGTTGTACTGGGTCTAAGTATGGCATGAAATGTGAGAATGCATATGCCTTGGAGGCATGATCTGCAATACCTTTCACTATAATATTCCCAGCTGAGATATATGTGATCTCTACTAGGATAGGGCCAAATACCACTTGATTTGGTGAGCCAGTGTGAGTGATCTGGTATACAGATAACAAATTTGTTGCAAGGGAGGGCACATAGAATATATTTATGAAATATCCATGTTGGATTTTAATAGAACCTCTTCCTGCTGTTGGGATCTGAGAGTCATCACCCATATGAATAATAGGTTCTTGTATGATGTTGAGAGTGGTGAAGGATTCCTTGGAGGAAACCATTTGGTTGGATGTTCCGGAATCTATCAAGTAAGCCTTCAACTAAGGCCATCCTTCAAGGCATGGCACCTCTCATGATCTTCTGTCGGTTTTCCAACATCATACTTCTTTACTCTTTGGAAGAGAAATATTGTTCTATTTAAGGAGTGTTAATAGATGGCCAATTGTATTGTTCATGCATTGGCTCTCTAGATGAAATCCTCGCATATAGTATCGACATCTAGTCTTCTTGAATTTCTTCTTTTTCCTAGAACCCGAGGCTCCTTTGGAAGATCTCTTATTCTCTGTTGGTTTCAAATTAGTGGCTTTTGGCCCCTTCCCTTAGTTCTTCCCTCTGTCTTGAGCATTGTTTGAGTCTGTCATAAAGAGTGCTTGATTCATGGAGTTTTGACTCCACTGCCATTTGAACCAATTTATGTTTCTCTTGTATTAAGGACTCAACAAAATCATGTAGAGAAGGAATCTTCCAATTGGGGATGGAATCTCTTCCAGAATCGAATGTAGAGACAAAGATTGAGTACTCAGAACCAAGTTTTATATGTACAAACAACACAAGTTGCTCATCTTTCCTCTCCAATCCACATTGTTTACATTGCAGTACCAATGTTGGGTAAAATATGCACTATCTAATTCAACACTTAATTGTCAACCTGGGAAGGTAACTTATGAGATGCAAACACTATATGTGCAATATTGAAGGCTTGACCTAATCTAAGCTAATCTAAAGCTGGTAATGTACCTAAAATTGAGTAAGGGTTCTGAACTATTGAACAGATCAGAATAGTATCAAACTATACTACTTTACCTTCTAAACAAGAATGGAAATTACGAAAGAAAATACTAGTCTGAAAAGCAAGACTTAATTGAAAGTAAGATACTCACGAAAAATGGAAATTACATAACAATTACTCAAAATGGAAAAGGCTATTCAAATTTAAACCATGAAACAAATTCAGAAATCTAACTGAGATACAATTTAGAAATTACAAGTTAAGGGAATTTAAGCATATGCAAATGAATTGGAAATAAATTAGATTCTAGAATCAAGTAGAAAAATTAATAAAGTTATTCTCTTTCTAAATCAAATCCTATCCATGAACTTCTTCATTAACTATGTAAATGACAAAAACAGATCCTATGCTTGAACTAAGATGGATGATCAAATCATGAAAACTAATGTAGTTTCGAAAATGAAATTACCAATTTTTAATCCAAAATCAACCTTAACAAAAATGGAGTAAACTAAGATAAGAATGAAATTGATGAGTTCTAGAACAATAACAAGTTTAGGAATCATACATAAAGTATTAACTACATATCAGGGTACTATCAGAAAGGAAAAATAAGGCAAGCTAAAAGATGAGGAATAACTAAAAAATGAATATGAAGCTTAAGCAAAACATTATGCCATTCAAAAAAATGTTCTAACTACATATACGAACGCTGGTTAATTACAAGAAATAAGACAATTCAAAAACCTGAGAAATTATACTCTAATTAAGCATAGAAACACAACAGAAAATATTAAAGGCTGAACGAAGGCCTGGATGACAGTTTGAATAGAGAGTCCAAATGACAGTTTGGGACAACACTCTAAATGATAGAAAACAATATAAACTAAGGAAATGAGAAGTCTAAATGATCTTGCCGCTAGTTGGTTAATGCATATGACCCTATAGTGCAAGAAAAGTAGTAAATGGACTGTTAAAAAGCCGAAATAACAAAAATCCATCTATACTAATCATTATCTAAGGAAACGAACTATGGCTATTACATGAAAAGACAAGTCTAAAATTTAAATGAAACTAATCTACAGCTACAGGAAAAATTAACAGAATTAATTTTGATTACAAACTGAACTTGAAATACTGAACTAATTAAATTCTATTTAATTGCAATGGAAAAGAAAAAAGGAAACTTGAAAGAAACTATGCATGACCGGTCATTTAAATTCTTTAAATGTAATATACATATAAACAACAGAAATTATAGTTTATGAGAAATTAACCATCACCTACAGGAAAACAAAATTATACACACTCGAAATCACAATTACTTATTTGCAAATGAAGAAAAATAACGAAATATACACAATGAAAAACCTCTGGTTGTTGAGGGTCCCTCCCAACAATCAGAGATGTGAATCTAAGTCAATCGGTAACCCACAGAAGACAAAAACATATATCCACAACTGAAACAAATATTTTTTATTAAAACTAGAACAAAGCTTATACAACGTTTTTCTTATTTTCTTCACAACCCTGGGCATGTTTATATAGTTTTTTACAAAGGAGAGCAGGTCAACCACCCCTCTCTAAAAATAGAGGTTCCTCAATGCTTAGAAATGACTCCATTAAAACAGGAACAAACTCTGAAAAACGACCAACCACGTTTTGACGTTTTCTAGGCAAATCCATTTCAAGGAACCACAAATTTCTCTCAAATGGCTTTGAATTTTTGTAAAATTACTCAATAGGATCTAAATGGGCCTATTCAACACAAAACCCATGTGCTGAAATTTTCAGTTTCACCTCTATTTTCCTGTAAATCTAGCTCGGAATTTTGTTGTCTCTTAAAACCACATGGTCGAATGGGTGTTCGGATGAGCATCTGAATGACCTGTAACGGAACTTAGTTCACAAATCTGGATTCTGAGCAGATTTTTTTTCTTATTTGTTGGCCACATTGACAGGTGGGTGCTTGAGTTCTATTGGTTGAATCACCATCCATTTATGAGTTTGTTTCTTATATTGATCCATTCTTTGTTAAACGTTCTCTCCTTCAATCTTTCTGCGATCTACCTTGCATGATATCACCATGTTGTATGTTTTAAAATAAGGGACCTGCATACAATTAAAACATTCATATATATTAAAACTTAAGATGTGAGGGATTTCCACCATATGGTTCATGAATGTTAAAAGACTTATACTTATATAAAATAGTAATTTATTTAAGAATTAAGAATCCATTTTCATTCAACATGATTGTATAAAAGTTTTGTTTAAAAATATTATTTTATGATTTAACTTTTATTTATAAATAATAATTGCAATATTCTTTTAGTTATAATTTTTCATTTGGATAATACAAAAGCTTATTATCAACCTTATGATTTTAATTTGTGTATGCATGTATGACATGTTTTAGTGAGGACAAAGGAGCAAAGATAGATCAATTTGCTAACAAAGTAAGTCAAGTTATTTAAACCAATAAGAAACATATTATCAAAGCCAATCCAGAACTTGAGACTAGAAGAAGGGATGAATGAATGGTCATATTTGTGTTTAAGACATTAAAAATAACATACTTAGGCTCACTTTACATTTACGAAATAATTTGAGTTGAATAACACTACCTATTCTTACTATCAAATTATCCCAAGAATCTCGAAAAGAACATAATAATGTAATACACATATCTTCTTTCTCCATTTTAATACCAACAAATGTGATTTGCCTTACTAGAGTATTGTAGACATATAACTGATCTGTCACTGTGTCATTATAATCTATCCTTAGATGACACAACTTCATTCAAAGAAACAATTTGTTTACTAGGGTCATCGATTGATTCAAACTCACCTAGGTTACTCATAGTTCCGACACACTATTTTC
>LPNX010417501.1:319900-350517 GCA_001517045.1 Pseudotsuga menziesii | reverse complement strand
AAATAATCAATATCTAATAACACATGCAATTTTAAAACCTGTGAAGTGAAATAATGCATACAAATACTTGAGAAAAATAAATATTACACAACGAAACATACACTTTACATAGAGATTCACCCTGGAAAACCTTAACAAGAAAAAAAAACAAAACTTAGAGTTACACCTCTATTTTTAGAAATTGTTTCTTAACCATTCACAATACAATATTTAGGTATTCTAGAACATCCAAAACCCTAATTAGTTAGCCCATATTAGATTTCACTCCTAATCACTTGATTTGGATTAGATTATATATTTTTATAAAAAAATGCAAATTTTTTGTCTCACCTTAAATTCATAATGGTAGAGGTGAACCGCTTTAGAAAACACAGTGGAGGAACCCTCTAAGAGTGCCATCCAAAAAAATATAACACATACCCAAAAAATTATTAACATCATATTCCTTACCCAATTAAATCCTTGGTAGTGAAACCAAAGTTGGCAAAAGCCACTGAGTAGGTTCATAAATGCTTAGGGATTCAAGAAGACATCACTCTTGGTTCCAATGGATACAATTGTAGAAAATGTTTAGATATAAAAATTATAGTTATGTTATTTCTATGGCTTGGTTCTGCAACCAAGTTAAAGAAACTGCTAGGAAAAATATGTATGACCCATATCCAGACAATTTCAAAAGAGATAAATGATATAGAATTTTACCAAAAAAAGGAGCTAAAAATAGTATGTTAGGATAATTAGAAATCAGAGAGGATGAGATGCAGAGCACAAAGGCTCACACAAACACATAGAGATATGGTAAAACCAATCCGTCTTTTTCATATGAATTACTTACATATATAGTTGATATAGATCTCAACAAACCAAAATTAGTTCCAAGAAATACTGGATGACATCCTACAATAAAGTAACTAACAAACCACTCATCCTCAGCTGAGTAAATCATGATCAATGCAAGATAACCATTTCTGCATTATCTTTAATATCCCTCCTTAATGGAGAAATGGATAACAATACATAATATACTTGTAAATCTAGGCTTACAAATCAGCAAACACTTTTTTTCCCTCTTTGGGCTCTAAACCGTGTACTCTTCAATCCTCCTTCTCATCCTCTTCAGCTCAACCTTTGGTTGGCTTCTCATCATTGTAAGTGAAACATGATCACCTTTGTAGCTTCTTTTATTAAGCTTCCATGGATTTTCCTTAGATCGTTTAGTGACATCATGAGCTGCAAATTCAAAATGCAAATAATATGCATTGTTTATGTTCTTTCTTTTTCCTCTATTGTTGGGCAAATTCTTCATCTTATTAGAGGCTTCATCTTCAACAATTTTTCCTTCAAGGTTACAATGAGTGATGTGACCTTCATCACTTACAACATCCACATGGATGCCAGATTTAACGAACATACAAATTTTAATCTCTTTAGCTTCTTTTGCAGCATTCAATACTACTTCCAATTCTTCATAAAATTCTTCATTTTCAGCATCATGATGGAGGCTTGTAGCTGCAATATTAAATATCAAAACAATATTTGTAGCAATGACATCACCATTACATTTTGCAGATAATGAACCTTCTTCACCATTCATAATTTTAAGAATCAATTTCATTTCATTCTTGATTGCAATCTCTTCATGCTCAGTTAGAATTTCTTTATCATAGTGAGGTTCACCTACAATTCTCATGAAGTTGTCCATATATGAAAGAAGAATTACCTTCACAAAGGAAACACAAATTTCTCTTATGGTAGGATTCGAACAATGATGGCAACTCCTTGACAGCTTCACACTCGTGGTTTGTGTAATATCCCAAATACTGATATTCTACTGCTTTACTATTATAGGATTTGCTAGTAGACTCAAATGGGTACAAAATACAGAATTTTAATGTGCATGCAAGGTGTCATAACAAGGGCCCTAAAATATAGCAAACTAGAGAAATTATAGGGTGGAAAGTTCAAAAAGAAATGGTACACTTACCACTGATATACAAGCTGACGATACTCCATAGATAAGTTGCATGCATATAGTGTTGTATAGGTAATGGTGCTCCCTTCCTTTAGTTGACAGCGAGCTACAAAGGAGGATCTTCCCATCTAAAGGTGACATTTTTTGTGAAGGAGGTTTCTGATGTAGGTGAAACTTTGTCAGAATGATGGTCTCCCATTTCTGAAGATAATGGCTAGAGCATATAGAGGATCTGACCTCTCAAAGAACCCTAGAAAATTGGTCTACTTGTTTGGTGCTCACGCCCCCAGTTGCACGGATCTACTAATAACTGCTCTGGATGAGAAAAATGCAGACTAGTAATCACTCAAGGCAGTGGAGTGACCATTCTGATGAAGATGAAGTTGTTATGCAGAATATAAAATGGGATTCAGAGACCCAAGAAATACTTTTGGGGTTTTCCAGCTCTTCCCCAACTGCACACGTGAACCTACAAACAATCTTCCAGTGGATGCTGAATCGATGGATATGGATAAATAAGGTGAATATCATTGATAAAACTAGATGGTTTACCCTGAAAAAGTCTAGGGTAGATAGTTGCACTACCGAACCCTCATTAGCTGAAGACGTCGTCTTCTACCCAAACTGTTGCTACTACACACTGTGCTATTGCTCAAAAACTCCAAATCAACAACAATAATAATAGATACCTCCTTTAGTCTAATAACCCTTCTTAAATAGATTAGCATGCACTTTTAGGGTTTATGCTTCACTTTTGCATTCATGTAATTCTAATTTTATGTTCATTTTTAAGCCTAAGGAAATAAGGATTCCTTTATAAAACTAATGTATTTAATACTTAATGAGTATCCCGATCTGTTCTAAGTATCAAATGTCCTCAGGGAATTCCCTTTATGGCAGTACCCTCTTGAAACTATGCGAATTAAGTAGGTTAGCGGGTGTTTTGGTGCCAAATTAGAAGAGGACATTACAATCCTCCCTACTTGAAATTGCTTGTCCTCGAGCAACTTCAAACTAGGATGTTGCAATACCTGCTCTCCCTCCCATGTGGCGTCCTCCATAGGTAATTCTTTCCGTTTGACCAAGTACTCTTGAATCACCCTGTTTCAGAGTTTCCTTTCTTGCACCTGTAGTATTCTCTCTGGAATCAATACCAAAATCCCTTCATTATCTAAGGGGGGAAACTCGGTGGATGGATCAATGTGTTTCCCCACTTTTTTCTTGAGGTTCGATACATGAAATACATTGTGAATTTTTCTTTCCAATGGTATTTCTAGTTCATAAGACACCTATCCAACCTTCCTTGCTACCTTGTAAGGACCATATAAGCGAGGTTTTAGCTTTCTTGCTCCTTTTTTCTTGAAGGAAGATTGCCTGTAAGGTTGTAGCCATAAATATACCAGATCTCCTACCTGAAAGCTCCTCTCAATCCTGTGTCTATCTGCATATATCTTCTCCTAATTCTGGGTTTCCTGTAGACTCTCCTTTAGCACTTTGAGAATATCTTGACTTCTAGTACCTAATATTTGGCCTTTGGTGCCCTGTTGTCTTCAAAATCCAAGTATGCAAAGTTTAGTGCCTCATAGCCATATAGAGACTTGTAAGGTTTCATTTTAACAGACATGTGGTGGGTAGTATTGTAGTAGTACTCTCCTAGGTGTAGACATTTAATCCATGTCCTTTTTTCCACTAGTACATAGTTTCTCAGATACCCCTCAATCTACTTGTTGACAATCTTTGTCTACCCGTCACTCTAAGGATGATAACTTATGCTTGTATCAAGTTATGTCCCTACCAATGTGAACAAATCCTCCCAGAAAGAACTAGTGAATTTACTATCACGATCACTGAAATGGTTTTGGGTAGCCCATGGATTCTGAAAACCTCTCTAAATAATAAGCCAGCTACCTACGAGGCTGAATAGTAGAAAGAGATAGAAAATAAGTGAGCAAATTTGGTCAACCGATATACTACCACATATAAGAAGTCTCATCCATGTACCCTGGGTAACTCTGTAAGAATTCCATCGAGATGATCTCCCATTTCTACTCCAATATTGGAAATGGTTGAAGTAAACCTGCTAGATGTGTGTGTTTGATTTTATTTTGCTGGTAGATATTGCATTCTCGAACGTGCTGTATTAACTCCTCCTTGAGGCATTTCCATGATAACCTCTCTTTGATATGTTTGTAGGTCTTCAAGAACCCCTGATGTCTTGATAATGGTGTGTCATGCAATGCTTGTATGATCTTCCTCTTTAAAGTTGATTTTGGGACAAGGTATATCCTACTTTTGTAATAGATGATGTCTTCAATGATCATGTAGCCGTCATCTTGGATATGTCCATCTAATAACTCACAAGAAAATTTTCTTTTGGAATATTCTACTAAGAGAAGAGACCTCCAATCTGTGGATATACTCATGAGGGATAATGAAGCTGGTTGTCTGGATAAGGCATCAGCTACTACATTGTTCTTACCCTTAACATACTCTATTTCAAAATCATAATCATGTATCTTGCTTGACCATTTCTATTAGTGCTCATTTAATTCTTCCTGCTCCAAAAAGTATTTGAGGTTGTTGTGATCTCTCTTGATTTTAAACCTGCTTCCCACCAAATACTGTCTTAATTTAGTTAAGGCATGTAAGATGGCTAGCATATCCTCATCATATATGGAGTTGTGTTGTTCATAGTATTTAATTTTTTGACTTTAAAATGAAATCGAGTGATGTTTTTGCATCAGTGCCACCCCTACTCCTTCTCCTGAAGCATCACACTCCACTATGAATGGATGTAAAAGATCTGGTAGAGCGAATACTAGATGATAACTCATGTTTGTTTTCATTTTCTCAAAGGTTTTATGTGCCAATTCTGTCCATGTCAATGCCCCTTTCTTTGTGAGATCGGTGAGTGGTGCAGAAAATTGAGAGAACCCCTTAACATACCTCCTGTAATATGTGAAAATACCTAAACATCCCTTTAGTTCAGTAATTGTCTTCAGTGTAGGCTAATCCAAGATATCTCTAATCTTTTCCATATGAACCTGTACCCCTTCTGCAATAATTATATGCCCTATATACATCATCTCTTTCATACCAAACTCACACCTAGATATTTTCCATGTAAAGTGAATTCTCTTCTAAAATTCTCAATACCTCATCCAAGTGTTTCAAATGTTCTTCCCAAGTTTTACTATGAATTAAAATATCATCAAAGAATACTAGTAAATACTTCCGTAACTGAGCCCTGAAGGTGTGGTTCATCCAAGATTTGAAAGTTGTTGTGGCATTGGTAAGTCCAAAAGGCATGAATAGGATCTCATAATGACCATAGTGGAAACAAAAATATGTCTATGAAATCTCCTAATCCCTTACTTAGATCTTATGGTACCCTGATCGAAGATCAATCTTGGAAAATTATTTGGCACCCAGTAGCTCATCCATTAATTCATCAATCTTGGGGATGGGATACCTTTTTTTATCGTATTCTTGTGGAGTACTCTGTAATCAATACACATCTGTAAGGTTCCATTTTTATTTTTAACTAAGACCACTAACGATGCAAATGGACTAGAACTCAACCAGATATATCCTAGTTCTAGTAATTCCTTGATTATGTTCTTGATCTTGTCCTTGTATCTTTTTGGATGTCTATATGGAGGGGTTATGATGGCCCATGTTGCCTTCTCCAACTCAATAATATGCTCAAATCCCCTATCTGGTGGTCGACCTGCTGGAAGATCCTTAAAGACTCTCTCATGCTTTTGCAATAGTACATGGATATCTACCAGATGTTGGGTGTTGTTATCTGGAGGTCTTATAAAAGTGACAAGGCACTCTGCTAACCATTCTATGTCTTCCTGTATGAGTACGACCTCCATTCTTTGTGATGATATTGGTTTGGGGGGATAGGTGTTCATGCCCCTCAAAACTACCCATTTTCCATCCTACCCCTGGAATTCCATTTCCATTGCCCTATAATCTCTAGTATATTTTCCTATTGAATAGAGCCATTGGACACCTAATACTACATTTGTATCAACCACATTCACCACATTAAATGAGGCTGCCATATTGTAGTTCCCTAATGTGAAATTCGATTTGGGAATCCAATAGACGCACTCCATGCTATTATTTCTTTCTATCGCTACAGTGAATCCCTCAAATTTATTTGTCAAAATACCTCTCTTAGCCACCCATGTTGCATCAATGAAGTTGTGGTTTTCTCCCCCATCAATCAATACACCTACACTATGGCCCTATACTACTCCTCTGACCCTGAGAGCATGAAACCTAGGTACTCTAGATAATGTAGCAATAACTCCCTTTGGTGCTTCTCCATGAAGTGTCTTCAATGGTGAATGCATGTTTCCATGGAAAAGGTCATTCAACTATTAAATCTAAGCATCCGTATCGTGCATCCCAAGGCTAGACTGATACTAAAATAATGGGTTACATTAAATTTTATCTGCTATTGCATTACTTTGGCATGATGTCAAATGCACGTTTCCATGGAAAAATTCATTCAACTATTAAAGCTAAACATCCATATCGCGCAGCCCAAGGATTGATTGATCCTGACTAAGTCTGTGTTCTATTTTTATGAAATCTTGGATATCGACGTCCTTAAAGTTGGCATTTGATGAAAAATCATTTGCATTCTTATAGGAATGAAACTTTAAAGTTATATATACAAATTAAGTTATGTTTAATGGTGGACGTGGATGGTGGTGGAAATTTTTTTTTCTATCAAAGAATAAGATTCCCGGTGCTTGAGGAAGACCACATCACTTGCTTGAAATCCATTGTATTGTTAGTGTATTCCACTCACTGGACTCATTGTGTTTGTAATGGTTAAATATCCTGAGCAATTGTGAAGCTCTTTTCCTTGTTTTATGCCTACATGCAAGCTTTATCAATACTAGAATTTTCTTAAAGAAGCCTTCTTGAAGAGCCTCTGACACTACAAATGGGTTGTCTGAGTAACAAAAAATTGTCCCTAAAATAGACATCGCAAATTTTGTTTCCAACTCAAAAAATCGTAGAATTTTCTCAGCAATATCAAACACGGTTAAAGCATGGTCATGTGCAGCGGATCGACCGTGAGCAGAGTTACAAAGATGATCTAGCGCACCCAAAATTTTTTTACAAATGCTTCTCTCTGCCTGAGAAGCCATGAGCATTATTAGTGGAACCATGAGCAATGGTGGTGGAACCATGAGCTCTAGCTATAGAACCACCGTGATCATTGTTGGTGGAACCATGAGCATTCTTAGTGGAACCATGAGCATTGTTGGTGGAACCATGAGAGGGATATATTAGATAACCCATGTACACCCCCTATCACCTAGGTCTATTTCCCAACTTTAAATGTGAGTTACCAGGGGTATGCATGCCTTACCAAGTATTATATCCATATGCCCATTTACATGAAAACTACTCCATTAATTTTTTTCATGTGTCTTCATGGTGACTACACCATCACCATTAATTGCTTCATCCTCTCGATTTTCCATGCTCGCTTTCTTGCTCATTTTCCACCATGCTAATTTTGTACCTGCATCCAACCTTGTCATTGAAGTCCATATAAAAAGAATCTATCTACTAGATTACATGGGTCCTCAGTTGCTATAATCGCCAGTTCACGAACATTGTAAATCTTCAAGGTACCCAAAATAAAAAGAAGGAAAATTGACATAATAAAATAAGAGTTTTAGATTTTGGTGAACCCATTTCTGCATTAAAATTGTTCCACTAATAATTCTCATGGTTTCACCAACAATGCACATGGTTCTGTAGCTAGAGGTCATTATTCCACCAATAATGATTCCACTAATAGTGCTCATGGTTCCACCAACAATGCTCAAGGTTCCATAGCTAGAGTTCATGGTTCCACTAATAATTCTCATGGTTCCACCAACAATGTTCATGGTTCCATTAACAATGCTCATGGTTCCACCAACAATGCGCATGGCTCCACTAATAATGCTTATGGTTCCATAAATAGAGCTTATGGTTCCATAAACAAATCTCTTGGTTCCACGAATAATGCTCGTGGTTCCATTAATAATGCTCATGGTTCCATAAATGTGCATGGTTCAACCAACAATGTTCATGGATCCATTAGATTTTCTGGATACTCAACCAACAAATATGCAATATTACACCAAGTATTTTCATGGTTTCATTAATACTAACTTTTTCCAAGGTTCCATACACATTAATCATGATTCCGGCACCTCGTGACATGTATTCATTACTCACCAAATGATCTTCATAGTTCCACCAACGTTGTTCAAGGTTCCTGCACATGGTGTTGTATGCATTGTACATGGTTCCATCAAAATTGTCCATGGTTCCATTTGCATTATCCATGGTTCCACCCGTAAAATACTTATTTATCATGAATTTGGTTTAAGGTTCCTTGCATTTTTCCACCACCTTGCGACCATTACTCATTGTTCCAATGCTAATGCTCATAGTTCCATAAATAGATCTCATGTTTCTACCATGTACATGGATATAAATATAAATATAGCATTAATATAAATATTTAATTAAAACATCTAAATATTATTTTTTAAATCATATTTTTTACATAAAGGAAGAATTTATTTCACCAAATCCACTACCTACAACTAAATGTGATTGTTATTATCTAAGTTAATTTGAAAGCTCCCAACAATCTCCCTTTATTATGTGATAAAGTGCATCATTCCTTTAGTATATTAGAAAGAGCTTTAGAGTTTATACAGAGTTAATGTTGGTCCCCCTTTATTATGTGAGAAAGTGCATCATTCCTTTATTACATTAGCAAGAGCTTTAGAATTTATACAAAATTAATGTGGGTCCTTTAGGAGTTAATGGTTCCACCAACAATGATCATGGTTCCAGAAATAGAGGTCAGGGTTCCACCAACAATGCTCATGGTTCCATGGCTAGAGCTCAGGGTTCCATAACTAGAGTGCATGGTTCCACTAGCAATGCTATAGATCATGGTTCCATAAACATATCTCTTGGTTCCACCAATAATTCTCATGGTTCCACCACCAATAATGCTCATGGTTCCACCACCAATAATGCCCATGGTTGATGGAACCATGAGCATTATTGATGGAACCATGAGAAATGTTGTTGGAACGATGAGCACTATTGGTGGAACCAAGAGCTTCTAGTTATGAAACCATGGGCTACATTTATGTAACCATGAGCATTGTAGGTGGAATCATGAGCTCTATTTATGGAACCATAAGCATTGTTGGTGGAACCATGAGCTCTAGCTATGGAACCATGAGCATTGTTGGTGGAACCATGAGCATTATTAGTGGAACCGTGAGCATTGTTGGTGGAACAATGAGCATTATTTCTGGAACCATGAACATTGTTGGTGGAACCATGAGTGCTAGTGATGGATGCATTGTTGGTGGAACATAATTTTTTTGGAGGAAGTACAATGGTACTTCCCTGTTGTTGTGCGAGGGAATATCAAAAACCATGTACCATATTTCCATCCATTGGTCTCTGATTGGTAGACCACTGCTCTCTAATTGGTTGACAGATGCACCACTCAATAGAAATATGTGGTCTGCTACTCTTTGGAATGCCATTTGTCCCAGGCACTCTAAAATTTGAATATATATTCTCTTTGGTTATTTTGAGCTTCTTAATCTCATTTTAGATTAGTCCATGAGCATATTCTTGTTGTGTTGGCTCTCTATATGATGCTGCTTTAGAGATCATGGTTCTACCAATAATGCTCATGGTTCCACCAATAATGTTCATGGTTCCATAACTAGAGCTCATGGTTCCACCACCTCATGACCGTTACTCATGGTTCCACCATCGATGTCCATGGTTCCATAAATAGAGCTCATGGTTCTATCACCAATGCTGATAGTTCCATTAATAACATTCATAGTTCCATAAATAGAGATCATGGTTACACTAACAATGCACATCGTTCCTCCCACATTGTTCACAATTTGATCAAAATTGTCCATGGTTCCATTTATATTCTTCATGGTTCCACCCCTAAAATGCTCATTTTCCATGAATTTTGTTCAAGTTTCCTTGCATGGTTCCACCACCTTCAAACCATTAATCATGGTTCGAACGATAATGCTCATGGTTCTATAAATAAAGCTCATGGTTCTTCCATCAGTGCTCATGGCTCCATCAACAATGCTCATGGTTCCATAAATAGAGCTCCTAGTTCCACCAACAATGCTCATGGTTCCACCTTTAATGCTCATGGTTGCACCAAAATCAATTCTTTTTAATAAACCAATACATAGAGACATGGATTTTTACCTTCATTACATGCGCAAAGGGCGAGGGGATTTGCTCCTCCTGGTTACCCTCTCTTTCTCTGCCCTGTGCAAAAAAAAACTAAGTTAGATTTGTTTAAAAACTACAAGAAACTCATTAACGAAATAAAGTTTAGAAAGTGAGGTTATAACTATTACCCGCTATAAACCTTGCGGGCTTGGAAATCCTTTGCTATATTTCGAAGGAAAGCGACTAAGTTTCTTTTAAAACACACAATGAGCAAAGAATGGTTGAGGTTGTGCATAGAAGCCACATAACCATTAAACACTAACAGGAAACCTTAAAAACAACTCAAAATCACAGTGTTACAAACCAAAAAAACTATTGCAAACCTTTAAGGGAAATCCTAGTGGCAAGTTAGCACCATGGAGTTGCTGAGCATAAACCTCCAACCACCATTACAACAAAATAGACAAAGAAACCCTCACGATAGTATGAATGCATTATTAAACCCCACAAAACCTTCTCAATCGGATGAACGACAAGTGGAAGGTCATGATCAAGCCTCTCCCCTTAGACATGTGTATCATCCATGTCAGTTAGAATTCCTAGCTATGTTTTCAACTCACAGCTAGGGTTATGACGGAGATTTAATGCCTGCTCTTAAAAACCTCTTTAAAACCCTTACAATTAGACTCTACCTTGTGCCTCCCAAGGTCATAAGCCAAACCATGACTTAAAACTTATAACATGATCACCATAGAAATTTTCTTCATCACTTACAAAAACTATAAGGGATTTAAATAATCTATATATATTAACATATGCCAAAGTTGTTTGGAAGGGAATGCTTTAACATTATCTTGAAACACATAACCAATATATATAAAAAGAATAGTTTAGGACTAGGTCCAATAGTTTAGACCTAATTCCTAGATAAGAAACCAATATTTAATGACCTTAACCCTTAAACATCACCTTAGTAAGAGCTGCGACCAAATTGTCATGATAAATGGAGTCAATTCCAAGTGAACGATACATCATGTTTTCAAACCATTAAAAATTCAAATTAATCTTATCCATGCAAATGAGTAAATAGTATGTTGCGACAAATAATAACATGTAATAGTAAGTGAGTAAATAAAGAGATTACCAATTGAGGCACTAGTTTGTTAGTGTTTTCATTAGCTCATAAGTCAATGTTTAGTGTCGTTAATTTAGTATGTAATCTTGAATACAAGATTAATTCTCTCAATCGAACATTATTAAGATGTAGTTTATCATACTAAATAACAAATTATTAGATATTTCGAGGTTGATGTTATTTATTTTCTTCCCTCATAAAATATTGTAACTTATTTATTTATGTTACTTGAAATGCAATTTTCAAGTTTGATACTTATATGACTAGAGGGTAATCAAATAGTTTAGATCATGTTTTCTTGATTGGGAAAGAATAAATTTGTATGAAAAATAGTTTTGATTTAATTAGATACACTTTGGATAAAATAATTATTTATGGAAGTCTTATAAGAGTAGGGTTTAACAAATAGATTGAAAAGAAGCAAAAAATTGCATAATATATCACATTATAATAAAAACTTAATTTTTTTTGTCTTATTTATTACAGGAAACTCAGGTTCAATGGCTAAGTAATTTGTTGTAAAAGAATATTTTTATATTACAATTTTGTGGAAAAAGTATTATATTTCTATTACTTTTGTCTTATATCAATCACTCTCAGCAATTGCAGTGACATTGCCACCTCGTTAATCGGGTTTATTGTGAATTTGGAAAAAAATCCATAAAATAAATTTTGACACTATACTTGTTTCATCTATTAGAATTTGAATGCCATTAAGATCTTCAAGCAGAGATTTATGATAATGTTGCAAAAATTGAATGGAGAATGAACATACAAACTAAGCAAAACAAACCACACAGGAAACGAACAAGTATTGCTTAGGAATTTACAGTATATTCATCATAATAATATCCAGTGTACAATAAATTACAAATAGGAAGAATTTGAATGTATGAGTGAATTCGAATCTCCCAAGTGGATAAGACTGTATCTAACTGAATCTGTAACTCAAGGTCTCCCAATCAATATTGGATTCCATCATATCAACTCCCAGATGCACCACTAACTCAAACTGACAGTGACAGCTATTTAACTCAGTGCAACTGAGTGTGGTAGGTGAAAAAAAGTGCTACTCCACATGCATGCATTATCCATGCAAAGCATGCGCTAACTAGCTGATAGTGAGTCATATAAAGGTCACTAAATGCTAACTAGTACTAACTCCAACTAACTGAAGTAGGTTGGTGTCGGGATTCCCAGTGGCTCCTAAAATGTAGGGATTGGTCCAGGAGGAACCCTAACTGATGTATGCACATGTAGTAAGTGGCAGTTAACCTCTAGTAGTATCCCCCACACTTTAATGACTGGTACATGTGGCCCCATTCGGTCAAGTGGACCCAATTGTAGTAGTGGACCCAATTAATTAATTAAGGCTCCTAATCTAGGAAAAATTAATCTAATAGACAGTATAGTCAAGGGAGGATTAATAATACTAACACCCCCCATGAATCCTAACTTAGACAACTATGGGCCCTGGTAACAAGACCATAGGTCACCCAAATACAATCCAAAATATATTAAAAAAATGTTTCTTAATACAACGGAGCAAATAGGGGAAAACCTCATGGGAACAGCCCCCCCCCCCGTCAAAATAAGCAGAAAGAAAATTTTAGAAAAATATTGTGAAAGTTTTTGCTACTACTATGCAACAACAATATCTTTGTTCTTATGTGCAAGTGATCCCATGAATCCAAACAACATGCTTATGTTTGGAGGAGTCTTCCTCTTTGGAAGAAGAACAATGCACTCAACTGAATTAGAAAATATAAACAACTGCACGGTGAAAACTGGACCCATGTAGAGAATATGAAATCATCTGAAGAGAGAGAAAAGGTTCTTGGGAATTTGAACCATGTGAGGATAACCCAAGAAAATGATATATGTCAGCCTTGAGCAGAAAACCATGAGTGGAAAAATCAGCCCCAAGTGCAAGGAGCGAGTGTCCAGGCAAATGCAGAATGTCTCCCTCTTTACTAGTTCTATGAGGAGATGAGCATGTGAACAAATGTAGAGAAGCCCTTGGACTGTGGAGAGAGAATTCTTGAGATCCATAATCTGGTATAGATTCATAAATATCCAATAATTCACAAAATATCATATCAGAAAATTCAGAAGAAAGAACTAACATCGAATCCTCAACAAAAAAATTGAAAGAGACTTGCGGTGCTTGATTTGTCACACCAAACTTGGTGAAACCAGTTTTAAGCAATACTGAAAGATATTGAATCTTAATAATTGAATCACATGTTATCAGATCAGAAAATAAATTAGATCCAAAACTATTCACATCAGATCCAAAACTTTGCTCCACCGAGACGGTAGATGCACAATTTTCTCCTTCTTCAAAGTTCTAATTTTTGGTGCATGTAATCCTGTAGGAATTTACTGGAATATCTAGATTAATGAGAGTGAATGGATCACTCTTATAATCTGATATTATTTCCATAATATCACTAATATTACTGATATGCACACCATCAACATCATTATAGATAGAGAAATCAAATTCCTCTACCGTTTCTGAAACAGTTACCGGTAAACTATGCACAAAATTTAAAGAATTACTGGAGAAATTTTGCAAAGAATAGGAAGAGTGTTTTTCTCCACAAATAGAGATTTCAATGTCTTCTTCTGGATCAGTCATGTGAGGAGATGAGATATCAGATATCTCATACACTTTTGGAGCAGCAAGAGAAGGAGTCACTTCATGGAGACTTTCTTCCATTCGAATTGACTGTAGGGAAAAATCTTCTTCTTCTTCATCTTCAACAATTTGATTTTCTATAGGAGAGGGCTTGAAATCATCATGCTAGATTTTATCTGAACCTCTCTCAACATCTGGGATTTTAGATTCATCTCCCATATGGCTGCTAGGTCCTCCTGATAGAGGGAAAGTGATGAAGGATTCCATGGAAGCAACCATGTGGTTGGATGCTCAAGAATCTATCACATATACTTTCAACGGAGAGAGGCTTGCATGCAAGCATATTTCATCTTCTTCAGTATGCTCTTCATCATCTGACATCACTACTCTTTGTGGAAGGGTAATATTTTTCTGAACACATCGAGCTTTCATCTCGTCGAGGGTCTTCTTCATGCACGAGTCTTATGGATGAAAACCCCTCATACATTAAGGACACTTTTTCTTTTTCCTCTTAGAGTTGGAGGCCCTTTCAGAAGTTTTCTGATTCGAATTAGCTGCTTTTAGCTCCTTCTTCTTTGATTTCCCCTTTTCTTGTGCTTTTGAAGAGTTAGTAACTAGGAAATATTGATCTTTAGAGGTCTCGATGACTCCCATTCGAATCAACTTATCTTGCTCCTTGATTAAGGACTTGGAAAAAGAATCTAATGAAGGAACCTTCCAATTAAGAAAGCTTTCCTGCTTGGAATGAAATATGGAAAAAAAATATAGAATACTCAGGGCCTAGTTTGCTAAGTATGGAGAGGACATTCTACTCATCCTTCCACTCTATCCCGCACTGTCTGCATTGGAGTAATAGAGACTTGAATTTAGTAAAGAATTGCTCAATAGTCTTCAAACTGCTGGGATGTAAAGATACCAACTCATTCTCTAGAATTTATCCCCGAAGCTCCTATTGTTTGTTAAACAATCTATCAATCTTTTCCAAGGCTTCTCTGGGATTCTTCAACCCTTCTAGGTGGAACAGGAGATCTCTGGATATATAAGTACATAAGTACCCAAATGCTTCATCACAACGGTTCATAAACTTATTCCGCTCTACTGAATGATGAGGTTCAACCTCCCATCCATGTATGATCCTATGGTAGCCATTCTTGCGCAAGGCCAGCTGCATACCAATCCTCTAATCAAGAAAATTGGAAGTTATGAGGATCCGTGGTTCAGGAGTATGAGAGATCATAACTGCTTCGGATGTACGGCTGCAACAATTCACACAAGCTACGTAGCACTTGTCAATTTCACTGCAAATAACACTAAAACATATGAACTATTAGAATCATGCTTTTTCTCCAAACATGAACATGTTTTTCAGGGTCCGTCACACCCTCTCCGCTGCTCTGAATGAATCTAGAGCTAGCAAATTTTCATAGGGGACTTCGGTGGAAACCCAGGTGCTTCTGATGTTCGACGAGCAGAAAAAAGCATGAAACCTTCCTGGGAAGGATATAATGCCATATTAGAATTTTAATTCCATTAATATATTCAAGCAGAGAGTTCTGATAATGTTGTAACAATTGAATGGAGAATGAACATACAAACTAAGAAAAACAAACCACACAGGAAATAGACAAGTATTGCTCAGGAATTTACAGTATATTCATCATAATAATATTAGGTGTACAATATATTACAAATAGGAAGAATTCGAATGCATGAGGAGTGGATTTGAATATCTTAAGTGGATAAGACTGTATCTAACTGAATCACTAACTCAAGGTCTCCCAATAAATATCGGAGTCCATCAGAGCAACTCCCAGATGCACCACCGACTCAAACTGATAGTGACAGCTAGTTAACTCAGTGCAACTCAGTGTGGTAGGTGAACAAAAGCACTACTCCACATGCATGCATGCATTATCCATGCAAACATGTGATAGCTAACTAATAGTGAGTCATCTGAAGGTAACTGAAGGCTAACTGAGGCTAACTAGTACTAACTCAAACTAACTAAAGTAGGTTGGTGTTGGGACTCCTAATGGATCCTAGAATGTAGGGATTGGTCTAAGAGGTGCCCTAATTGATGCATGCACATGCAGTAAGTGGAAGTTAACCTCTAGTAGTGTCCTCCACACTTGAATGACTCGTACATGTAGCTCCATTGGCTCAAGTGGACCCAATTGTACTAGTGGACCCAATTATTTAATTAAGGTTCCTAAGTTAGGAAAAATTAATCTAATAGACAGCGTGGTCAAGGGAGGATTAATAATCCTAACATTGTCTTCCTACAATCTAAAAAATGTTGATATAATATAAATATTTGACACAATGAAACACAAATCATGCAAAAAGTTTACTTTAAAATAAACGTGATAATGTATTAATTTAATTTAATATAAAAATTTGACACAATGAAACATAAGTCATGCAAAAAGTTTACTTTTTTTCATAAAATAACTTTCCTACTATTTTATTAAAATCAAGGAAAGGTTACATCATCCCTTAGAGTTCTTTCAATACAAGAAAATTCACGGTTAGATGAAAAACCCTTTCTTCATTTCTAGACTTAAAAGTCTTTCAAAAAACTTTTTGAAAATTGTTGCACCTGCTAATCAAAAGGGAGTTAATCCCATCATATATTTGCTTTAAAAATGATCTCCTTCAGATCAAAATCACCTTCGAAAGTCACCTTTCCTTCCTGAAATCCTTGAATTCTAGTTGACCCAAAATTGAGAGAAAGAGCTTCTTTGGATAGAAAGTCCATTGAAGCATTCAAACATCTAGAAATGTGTCTAAATGTGATATTCAAAAAATAATTTTTGAGGATTTGTAGTTTCTGAGACCAATGTTTGAGAGATATCACCTACAGGTTTGTTAAGTCATTCTGCGAGTCTATAATGCTTTTTCAATCACCAAAGATACTAATGTCTGAAACTCCAAGATGTGAAACTATAAGCAGCAGCCCATATAAAATTAAGAGTTCATCTTTTGTATTTGAACCCAAACCACAACCTAAACATATTTGTAAAAAGTGTTCCTTACTTAGAAAAATAACAATTCCATAGCCATATATATCATGATTGGAAGCACCACCAAAATATCCAACTATTCCTTTAGTAAATTCTGCTGGTCAAAAATGATTTTTAGCATTCCCTTTGTTGTGTGGTTTCTCATGTTCCTTAAAGAGATTGAAGCCTCTAATACTACATAAAAGAGAATTTGGCTCATAGTCTTGAAATACTGCAAGATTTCTTGAAATCCAAATAGACGAGGAGATGTAGATGGGAAGAAACTTATACTTATCTTCATTGGTGAACTGAGTATGAAATGAGTTCTCTAAACTACCTTCTCCCCAAATAGAACCAATGCCTATAAGATATTTAATAGTTTTCCAAACTTCCAGACAAAAATAACTTTCAACAAATAAATAGAAGTTGTTTTCACCTTCATTTCTACACAGGGAGCATAAACTTGGTTCCTGCCATCCTCTCTTCAGTCAATTTTTCCTAGTAAGGATTTTTTCTTTAAGAGTTGGCCACCAAAAGCACCTTAAAATTTTCATAATAATAAGACCTTTCATCCTCTCTATAGTGAAGTAAGGTAGAGATACCACATTCCCACTCGAAAACATCCCAATGTTTTAAATTTATGTGTTCCCATCATGACATCTCGAACCAAAAGGTTAAGTCTCCAACTCTCTAATATAAGTTGGAGAATAGTTAGTTATAAACTGGTTAAGGGGAACTCCGGGGCACTTCGTTTTGTTTATAAAAATTGTTTGAATGAAGATAGAGAAAGGGAGAACCCAATGTCATCACCAAAAAAAAGGTGTGCTCGATTGATCGTTCGACCAACTCTCATACACTTTTAAGAAAACCAGTTTTCTTTGCTTCCATTAGTGCCTCTCTATACCTATTTCAATTTTTTCACTAATTAGGTAAGAGACAAAATAAGAATTTGTATTAATAAAGTTAGCATTTGGAAAGGTAGGAATAAAGGGGGAAGAACTCCACTCAACATTCCTTCCATCTTTATTGAGCCCATTTAAAACCTACTCGTAGTTTCAAGTTTCATTTTAGGGAACTTCCCTTGAGCCAACATAGTGAGGACTAGGAAGGTATCAACCTTTTCAATATAAATTTGGAAGAAATAAAATAATTCTAAATTAAGATTATCGAAGGTCTTAGCTAGTTCTACTTAGGAAAGATAACCTACACACAAATTTTTCATTCACATGATCCCTATCCTATGACATACATAGATAAGTGGGCAATAGCTTTTTCAAGAAGAAAGGTAACCCTTCCTCCTCCACCTCTTTATCTAGGATATAGGGACAATATCTTCAACCCTAAAACATGAAAAAGATAGGGCTAAGTGGTAGCTAGTCTTTGTTTATTTTAGGGCTATCTAAAATGAAAATAGATGAACTTTCAATCAATGCCTTGCCTTGAAAATAGTTGAAATTGGTAATAGAGAGCATTGACTAACTACATGGAGGTAACACCAATACAAATTCTCAATAATCATCAAGTAAGAAGCCCTCACTTGACATGTCTTATTTTTAAATCCAAGTTTATAATTTTGACATTTTTTTTTAAATCCAAGTTTATAATTTTTATGTATTTAGTAGTTTTATATCAAAGACAATGTTTTTTAAACGTAGTTTCCTAATTTAAAACCATTTTTTTTAATATTGAAATAACTTTTTAATACAAATGACATATATTTAATTTTTAATACAAATAATATATTTATAATTTATATATATATATATATATATAATTTTTTTAAATAAAAATTATATATATTTTATTTTTTAATATATGATCAAAATTATAATAATTACTAATTATTTAAAATTTATAACTTTACTATGTATCCGTAAGGTAACTATTTTATGTCTAATGGATTAATAATTATTCTCGTGTAAGTGTTCATTTTGATAGTTTGAAATGAAATTAATTTGGGTGTATTATATTCTTTTTTATTTGTGTAGTTTTAATTTTTTATGTTTTTAATTTTTTTAGTATATTTTTTTAGTTTTAGGTTGGAAATTTAAATAAAAAAATATTAAAATCACATATATTAGTGATGAAAATTACATAATGAGGATATTTGAGAGTGTTGGATGTATTTATTATTGCATATAAGAGAAGAGGAGTAAGGGGAGATGTGTAAATACTTCCGTCTTCATCCTAAAGCTTGGAGGTGTCCTTTATAAAAAAAATAATAAAATGTTATAAAAAATAACATGTCCACTCCAATTAGATTTAAAATATTTTTTAGAAACACATATATAAGACTACAAATTAAAACCATAAACATTTAGTCCACATTTCCACTCTAAAAACAGGTTTTCCAAATAGAAAGATTTGATCCCTTTCACCTAATTTAAAAAACAATTTAAACATCATATATTACTCTCTTTTTAGGTGGCATATCTAAGTAAAAGTTATTATAGGTTTTAATCTTCTTATAATACTTCAAGTATACTGAAACATTTCAATCCCTTTCATAGTTTAATAATGAAACTTTCCTCCATTGGAAGGCTCTTAGTTTAATAACGAAACTTCCATCCATTGGAAGGCTCAGTAATCTTTATGATTATTGAAGTGTTAGTCTGCAAGAATACAAATTGTAGTATTGTACTATCATTTGGGAATTTGACAATATTATTCTGAATCTAAACTACTATAAAATAATATATAGTACAATAATATAATAAGTTGTATATTCAGCCTCCACAAATATATAATTACCTCTATTAACTAAAAATGCAGCATACTAGTCTGCTGTGAAATGATTGAACAACCGGTATCAAAACATAACTATCCTGTAAACTAGAATCATTTAAAAAAAACTTTCCTGGATGGAAGTCCCCTTCTTGTGGCACAATAAGAAAAAATATTTTGTTCAAGACGTAATTATTCACTTATAATATATTCATTTAAATTCACATACATTATTTACATATAATATATTTATTTAATTTCACATACATTAACAGCATATTTATAAAGAAATATTAAATATAAAATAATGAAAAGCTTATATTATTTTTATCTAGAAACCCTTAACATACTAGCTCGTCCTAAGATTCTCTGAAATAGAAAATAGAACAACCCTAAATGGTATTGATATGAATTATTCAAACCCTATATAGTCAAAATCACACATTGTATGTCAAATCTACAAAGAACAAAAGCTAATTAATATAAAGTCATTACAGTACAAGAACTTAGATGATCTGTTCCATGTGTTATCCAGTTGTTACAGCCTAATAGTTACAATCTTTCAAATAGATAGCCGTCACAGGATACAGAGAAGGATTATATAAGATGAAATCCATCTGGATTATATTGGTAAAAAAAAAAAAAAATTACGATACTTATAAAATATGTGGTGAACCATGGAGTTGAAACGGAAGCGACATACAAATCACAAGATATAGAATCCACAATCAGAAAGAAAGTTAAACCACCTTTAAGAGAGACAGAACCATTTTAAGACGACAAGAATAAACTCAGTGCCCAGGCTCCTCTTCAACACCAACCTCCAGAGGGGCGAAACCTAAAACGATGCTGCAAAGTCAAGGAAGGCTCGAATTTCTCCCATCCCTTATTCGAATCAAGTTGGCCAATGGCACGTTTATTCTTTTAAATTTTAAATTTAAATTGCCCAAATCCATCGGTGATTGATCTTGCAAGAATGATCGAGGCCGATCTGATGCCATTGGAAGAGCTTTTGAGTGATTTAAATGATTCTTACACAAGCATACATGCTAGGGAGATGAATGATGTTGTACTCAGCCGTTGCCTAACCCGTGGGCCAGTAAATGATTTGTGATTAGAATTAGACCTAGAGTTGGAAGTTGAGCGATCATGAATGATGAATGGATGCCATATCATACCGAATGGCCATGGTGAAGAATTCCTGAATCCGGATGATGGTCAGGCATGATGTTAATGGATGATGGAAAAAGTTATTTATTGAGCTACAGAGCATTTAATGCAGTTGTAAGAAGCTTGATGATTGTTGGATCTTGAGCTGCTCTAGATCCAACAGTGAGCAAACCTGCTGCAACAGCATTAAATGCTGTGCAGCTCAATAGATAGCTCTTACCATGGATTCAAGCTTCAAATTTGAAGCCTTCAGAGCCCTTCAAAGGTCATTCTAAACTTCATAGAAGGCCATAAGGAATTTTACCACACAAAAAAAATTTAGTTTCATTCCCAGCACTTCAATAACGAAATTGAGTAATCCTCATTGAATTTGCAAGAGAAGGGCAGCTACAAAATTTGCCTATCCAGGGATTCAGTGGACTATGGGAGATTTGAGACTCATCCATGTTCACTTGCAAAGAATTTAATGGCATTAGCATGCATTACTGATTCACCATCTTCATTAAATCTTGGTATGAGATGATGCCACCCGCCAACTCGATTTTCCATGTGTCATCTTATTGTTCATCGAGTCACCTGATGTCACAACTTACAAGTCACTTGGTATTTGAGTATATGAATTGAAATTAAGTACTCATATGAGTCATATCTATGGATGGTGAGTTGATTTGATAACCCTCCACTATCAAGGCTCGGTAAGGAAAAACTAATGGTGTTGTGTTTTGGGTTACAACTTACAAGTTGCAATTTACAATGCATTGGGCAATCTTTGCTAGATTTGAACCTAACCTGGTCCAATGGGTATGTAAGTTTCCAGACCAAGGTTTCACTTGGTGCTAGACATTTCTATTATGATCACCACAAGTTTGGGATGACGGATCTTTGGTAGTAGGATAGCAGCACGCCGCCCTTTGTTTGTGCTCATGAATCATATCCTATACTAGTTAGTCTAGGATTCTAGGATTTATTCCAATTTCCATTCATTTACTGGGATCAGAATCATTTGAATCAACACTCTGAGTCTCCCAGGGTCCACCTAGGCCACTCAGTTTACCTGTCTCATCGGAGGAAGGGTGTTAGGTAGTAGAGACAAAGGCAACTGGAATGGAGGGCCACCGAGAGAGAATGGTTGTGCAATATGCATATAGTCATCCCTAAAAGAAATGAAATAATTTGTCGTATACCTAATTGAATATTATCATTACTTAATTTGTCGGGATGCTTACATGGTAAATCTTGCGCCTGAGCTGTTTATAAGGGTTTCCTATGTCTACAACGGCTACGATTTAGAGAGGCTCGCTCCCATCATTATAGCACTTGTGGGTTTCTCCTACAAATATCGCTATTATGTCTGCCCTCCTCACTCACCTCACCTTTTGACTTGAGTCCTCTTCTTCTTCTTCTTCCTCCCATGGGCTCTCTGATCTACGCCTCAAGCACCCTCAAAACCAAGAATGATCTCTAAAAGTCTCTTGAAACCTCAGGAAAACAATACCCAGTTTTTCCTCACCTGCACAGATATATCTATGTTTTGTAGAAGCAATTAGAAAATGATTTTTTTTGTAATCATGTGAAATACAGAAACATGCATTCACCTACCTCAGGCAAGGTAAACAAACTCACAAGCACCGAGAAATTGTGGAATTGAGATCGGGTTTGCTTCCAATCATCTTTTTGTAGAAGGAAATGGTTGCACACTCTAATTCCTTGTTGTCTTATGTGGTGGGAAACTCGAAAGTTCCACCTTTTTCATAGGTAGGAGCAAGAGAAGCAAAGGTAGAACGTTGGGTAGGATGGAGTGAGATTCGCGGAACTTAAAGATATTGGTGAAGTCTGTGAATAAAAACATTATTTTGGGTTTACGAGTATAGTACAGTTGGAGGTCACGACTCACACTCTCAACTCTCCAATTCTATGCTTCAATGTCTTTCTAATTTCTATTTTCTCCATAAGTTTTTGCAGAGCTAAGCCGTCGACTTGGTTGTCGTGATTTTATAGGTATATAGCATTTTACATTTATGTAACATTTTATATGTGGATAAAAGTTAAATCTGTTTCTTGTTTGAGTTCAGTCTCGTTCTATAAATATAAGGGTTTACAATTTCTCCATCCAAAATGTTGTTTGAAATTTATAATATATTATGCGATTGCATTTCCGCCAGACTAAGTCTCGAATACTCAATAGATGTAACCTTAAAAAACACAATATTTAAATGAAATCAGAACCAAAATAATGTATACTTTTCATAGTCTAGGACCACAACTTCGTTTGGTCGAAGGAGCAAGAAGAAAGAGCCTTGCATTTGAGTTCCAAATCTATCAATGTCATTAGGTTGAATAAAAGAACAATATTTGAATGTAAGTGTTTGAATTGTTCCAATTTCCTTAATGAAATCCAATAGTTTAAAGGATAAAATATTTAACAACCGACACTGTAAATGTTGTAGACTCTGGCCGCTTAGTTTTCCTGACACCCTTCTAATAATGGAAACAAGAAGTACAAATTGTGTACAAATATATATAAACAAGGGAATCCCTCAACGGACGTTCATGAATGAGGGAATGGGAGTGCAATGATCTAGCGAAGAATATGATTTCAACATCCTCATTGTCGCAAACCTCCCAAACATGTGTTTATGATTTGTCTTCCTTATTGACTTTGGTAGAAACTAGACACCCAACTTGTAGTGATATTTATTGGAGAATTTAAAGTTCTTCCTTATAGTGGACTAATGAATACTTAACCTTTTTGATAGGGCTGATAAACTAGATATAGATTGGAAGGACTATCCATAATCTACCAAAAATTGGGGATTTTGTTTGATCACTTCGAATTGGGGTATAAACTCTATATACATTGGAGGGACTATCCATAATCCACCGAAAATTGGGGCCTTTGTTTGATCACTTTAATTTGAGCATGTGGGGAGGACATGACTCAATTCTAATAATAACTCCTGAATTTAGGGTTAATAAAAAAGTTTCTCGGTGAAAGCATTAGGTATTAGATTCTGTGGTTTTTCTTTTAGGTAGGCCCAATCACACTTGACCAATAGAGCCACCATCAAGCTGAATCAATCCTCCATTCAAAGGTCCTTCCAAATTTCAATGACTTATTTTATCAACCACCTAACAACCGAGTATTTCATTGCCCGAAAGAATTGTCCCTTATCTAAGTTCAATAAACTATATGCTCCAGGACCAGGAGAGTACATAGTTTACCTGACTATTATTGTCATTTTTTTTCTATACACTGTTTTTAATAAATAATAAAATTTTGTTATACACTTAGAGTTTCAAAGGAAAAGAATAATTTATTTTTACATATCAACATTGAAAGGTTCAATTTCTCACAACCCTTCAAACCATTCAAAGTGAAATGAAACCCTACCCTTCAAATTTGATCCTGCATGGATTACACATGATGATATGGAAGCCTCTTGACAAGCTACCTTAGAATCACATCGAGCTTGACTTTTCACTTCTCGTAAGTCGTCATAATCTGATACCACCTAATAATTACAGAATTTTGACCTATTTACTATCATCTATCGAACTTTGTGGCCATTCCAATATTTTTAGTACACTATCATCATGGTGTTGGAACTTTGAAGAACAAAAGACAAAGAGAATGACAAGAAAACAAAGGACAAGGACAGTGACAAGAACATGTAGATTGTCTTTTAAAATATTAGCCACAATGACAACGATGTGGAATAAAACCAATCGCAGGTTCGAATTTCCGTCGTTTGTCAAATGAATTTTTTATTATTCAAGGATTTTTGACACTTTGACGGTGTTTAGTTACATCATAATCATTTGGCTTAGTTCAGTTAAGTGACATCTCCGTGCATTGAGAACTATTATATTTACAACAAATTTTTGGAATGAAAACAATCGCGATTGGCTACTGCAGCCTGCACATGCAGTGATGCACCCACGGGCCACAACTAATATTATTTGGTCTCAATAGAATCTATCGAATCTTCGTACACAATAGTCCAGGGTTTAATTACCAACTTTACCAGTTTGACATAGTGTGATTTTGATAGTTTATATTCCAGTCAATTCCGGCGTGGCCCATTCAGGCCTGGAATTTGACGCCCTACAGAACTTTTTTTTTTTTTCAACACGTATGTCACTGGTTAAAAAAATTTGGAAACGTTAACAGCTACTTTTAGCAAATATTTCAAAAAGACAGGTATTAAGTTAGGTCTCCCGTCATAATTTATGGGTTAGGTTAGTATATATGCAAATCTGAATTGGGTTTCTACTATTTGTGGTGCCTGTATATATAACAGTGGGTATATTCATTGTTCTGGACATGTGTCAAAGGCAGGTTATTAAAATCTGGATGAGTAGCCTATGTTCATGTTCTGTTGTTGGGAAGCATTATGTGCAGTGAGTAATGAGCACAACAGCTGAGTTATATGGTGTTATGGGCCTGTCAAACTGCCTTGTTGTGTTGTTCATGTTTACGTCATTTATTTTTACTCCCAATTCCAAAGTCATCTCATAAAATTTGCTTTGATGTTATTTGTTCATGGACGGAATGGAAGGTATCATTTAAAAGGGTTCTTCATGAACTTTCGAGTATAAAAGCAAGTGATTGGAGATGCATAGTAGGAATAAAGTTGGCCAAATTTAGTTTTATATTTACAGATTTAAAAGTTATCTATATAAAGATTGGAGTAAATTTTTTTAATGGAAGATAGATTGTTTTTAAAAGTAATCAATTCTGTAAACATCCTTTCTTAATATTCTTAAATTAAATAGGTCAAATTAAATTTATATGGTAAACATTCTCCCTACATATTAAATTTTAAGGAATAGAAATTTCTACCATCTAATATTGACCGTTACAATATAATTTATCGTGTCCAACTCCATTCTTCCATTGAAGATATCTTCAGAATCAATCAGACTCAGACTCACAAGCATTGTTCATTTCACATGAAAATGATACACTTATTCCGTGGAATCCTTTAGAGAGGATGACAATTCCGAGGCTATTCGGGGAATTCAGGAATTCTAGGAAGTTAAGGATTGAAAATGTTGATTTGAAATAGAATATAATAAAATCAATAATAAATTTAATGTATTTATCTCGTAATTTTAATATTATTAAAAAAAATGAAAACATAATTTTTTAATATAAAAGAAAGATTTTGTTATATATATATTCAATGTTTATAACATTTTGATTTATTAAATACATTTTTTAATTTCTCTCAAAATAGATAAAAAAAATTGACACATTAATTTGATGAAAAACCTACTGATATAAAAAGCATAAAACTGTCATAAAATTTTGTAAATTTTAATTTGACAAGTAACAAAAATTTGAAATTCGAGGCCTCGACCCATTCATCAAAATTTGAAGGATTTGGGATCATCCCATCGTCATTAAATTGGAAGGGTTTAGAAAAGCTATCTATAAAGTGGTTCAAGACATTCTAATTCTAAGAAAAATAAATATATTTAAATCAACCAATGGTTTTACCAAGAGTAGATCCTAAAAATTGGTATGGATACTATTCTTTGTACGAAAATAACATTTTAAAATTAGTATGGGTTATTATTCTTTGTACCAAAATAACCTTTAGAATTTGTATGGGCTACTAGTGTTTGTAACAAAACACTTTACTATATGTGCATCAAAACATTTTCTAAACCTCTCTCTCTTGAGAGGTTTATTGAGTCATTTTCTATCAAGTTTAACTAATTTTAATTCCTTTAAAACTATTGGGATATGAGGCACATATTCTTTCTAGCCTATACAATTTGATAGTCAAGTGTTTCACTTTTTAGTGTTCTATAAACTTGGTTTATTTTTGGTTGGTTAAATCTTGCCTCCGGTGATATCTATCTTAAATCTTTATTTATGAGTGAAATTAGTTCCATGTCTAGATGGCATAGTGTGGATCCTACTATATGTAGTGTGGATCTACATATATTAACCATTTTTTAAAATGTAGTTATGCTCTTTTATAAAGTAGAAAATTTGCTATTTCTCATGGGGCTTTAAATAGATGGTGATTGGGTGTACTTTTAAAACACCCCTTATGATTGGGTATATTGTTAAGGCACTCTTTCTGTAAAATCATGGTTTCTAAACATTATAGGTACGATTCTAAAATAAAACTACAATTCCTCTATTAATTATTTATAAACAATCTCTATTAATTATTTATAACCAATATTCTCTTTAACGTCATCACTCCCCTTCCCCCCTTAAATAATATGCTAATGGTATGCAAAGTTGTACATGATTTCCTTTTCATTGAATCTTTTTTCAAAGAGACCTAATGAGAAAAAATGTCCTCAAAAGGAGAATCTTTGTCAATAAGGAAACTTTTCAATATGTTGAGAAAAATATATTTTTTGGTCAACTCGTCACAATAAATAGAATAAACAATAACTTTGAGGAGGTGACAAATACTATTGCATAACTAGCTGCAATAAAGAGAATAAACAATAACTTAAGGAGGTGACAAATACCATTGCAAAACTAGCTGCAATAAATAGAATAAACATTAACTTGAGGCAGTGACAAATGCCATTGCATTGTAGTAGCTTCAAATTTGAATCCTTCAACACACTTACTATTTTAACTTTTATAAAAGGGCACAACATGTTTTGCCATGTTAAAAAAATTTAATTTTGTATGTGGTTCTAATTTTTAAATTTATGGATGGTTGAGAATGGACCATTACTAGCAACAAAGGCACAAGTTTAGGAGAGTTTAGCGAATATCACACATTCTATCAACATTATTTATCAAAATTTAAATCCTTATAAAACATTAAATCATTTAACTTAAAGTTTAAATTACTATCAAACATTAACATTTAAAATTATTTTAAAATTAAATTTAAATATTATTACCACATTACATGTAATGTAGCTTCTTTCATTAATAATTTATTAAAAACCATAGAGTGAAGATATACAAATTTTAATACTATATATTGAAGATTGACTCAGTTTCTTTTTAATTATATAATGAAATTTTGTTTTAAATATATTTTAACATAAAAGAACTATTTATTTATTTTAACATGTCAAAGGGTTCAATATATCATAACCTTCAAATATTTATCATAACCTTCAAATATTTGGAGCCCTTCTCTTTTAGACTAGCCATTAATCTGACCCTAAAACTTATTTACTCATTAGTAGGCCTCGAATTTGAATTTCCTTAGAACTTTTATTTTTTATTTTTACACGTATTTGACATGTAAATTTTTGATAAACACGTCAACATTGACATGTAAACAAATATTTAAAAAGTCAATTTGAAGTTTATGAATTTAGATCACCCGTCAAAATTTTTAATACATATGTTAACTACTAAAACTTAGCTAACAATCATTGGCTATTGTGGTGGGTCAGCTCATGGGCTGCTCTTCATTTCTAGTTAATCAAGGAACACATAAATAATAGACTTCTCTATTTCCGTGTATGTGTATTGTATTTATTTATATTTTGTGTTTCTAATTGTATTATTAGTCTTCATCTTTGAGACTTCAAATTTTTCCAAAGAGAATCTCTAAAATTTGATAATTTACTTAATTAGTAAATTCTATATAAATATTTTACTCATATTTATATATAATATAAAAAAATATTTTATTCACATATATATAATATTAAAAATAAATTAACACTCTCAACAAAATTGATTAAACAGTCAAATGATAGACACTAAAAACTTGAAACCGTCATTAAAAATTTATTGACAATCACAGGAAAATTGAATTTCCAAGCATGCTCATGGGACTCCTTACTTCTCCCATGCCCAAAAGTTGTTGAATACACTCATCTGACAGCTCTCCGGCACACATTCCTCAGAAAAAGCGAGCACTTTGATGGATAAACTTGACTTTGACCACATAATGTAATAATGAGCCACACAACAATCAAAGGTGTTCTATTCAACGCGAACAACTTCTCGGCATTAACAACAGTAGTAGTGCCCTCTACAAGATGAAAATGGCACTCGTCTACAGCTACATGCTTTACTTGCAAATTTTAGTAGTTGCGAAAGGAGCTGTACAAGCGGACTTTTTGACGTTGTTTAGGGTTTTTTTTTAATTTTTGGTTGATTTTTTTTTGTCCAAATTTAGTGAATTTGATCTACAAAATTTGTAATTTATGTTGAATTTAATTTACAAAATCTGTAATTTATGTTGTTATTGAGTGATTGTAGACTCAGAAATGAAATCAGGTGATAGGAAAACCCTCAAATACTCTAGCAATGTTTTTGAAAGTTTTAAAAATTCTATAAAATTTTATAGCAAAAAAACTGGTAAAAAACAGCTGTAAACAAAAGGTCAAAAAGTCCCTCTTTAGACAACTAAGTTGCGAAAATCAGTAAGACTAGTCGAAAAAGATCACTGATAACGAATCGGAAGCACATAGACTGCCCGAAACAACGACACATTACTTAGGTTTGGATATATGTAAAGACATTAAACACTCTGGATATTGTCCAATGCTCGTCACTTTATTACGTAAAGCTTATGTTTGCAACGAGAGTGACATAAAATAAGCATTGGGGATCAGTCAGGAGCGTTTAAATAACACACGTGAGGTTAGCCAATGTGTCTTTTTAGATGTTATAAAAAAACCTTTATTTTATTATTTGGATACTCGACCTGCTTTCTTCTCTTTTATTAATGACATTACTCTCTTGTTCTTCTGACAAAATACACATAAAACCTACATGGAGATTCAACAAATACATATTTGATACTACGTTCAATATTATGAAATCAGTCCAATGCATAGTAAGTATTGTATTCAAATTCCATATTTGCTTCGATAAAATTTGGGCCGAGCTAGAGTGTCTTATTAGTATCCAAACAAAACCGAGACTAGTTATACGAAATCTATGGATACTAAACGAGAGTAGTTATAAAATTGGAGCTCAAAGAAAGAGATCTAAATTTTACATCATGGTCTATAGGAGTCAAAGTTACATCACATAAGAGGTATGAAAAATGAAGTGTAGATATCCTCAAACCAGGATTAATACAGATGAAATATAAGTATCACTGTTTCATTTTGGACTACCATCTATGCTTTTTTATCTACTGACAAGAATGAGACAAGTGTACGGTGCAGATTGATTCTATGCAATTTGTCCATGATTAAAAGAGAATGAGACAAGTGTACTGTCCCCGATTGATTCTGTGGACTTCATCCAAAATTAATAATTAATAATTTCAAAACAATAAAAAATAGATTAATTTACATGTGATAAGTACAATTAGTGATAGTTGTAAAATTTAAACAAGTAAGAGCTTAACTCCATTGATTATTATTATTAGATACAACTGTTAGCTTAACTCCAATGATTCTAGAACTATTAGCTTAACTTCAATTCTAATCATAGTTATATTGGATAACTATTAGCTTAACTATTAAACTCCCCCAAACTCGTAATAAACTCTCGTATCTCATAGTTGGGCATCTATCTAATATATAGTCCGTATTATATGTTTAGTTTTTCCATATAGATATAAAAATAAATAAAAAGTAGCTTAGTTAACATCTAATAATTACAATTAGTGATAGTTGGAAAAAACAAACTTCACCTTCAAGTATTCTACTATTCAATTATTAGCTTAAATACATTGATGATACAACTATTAGCTTAACTTCAACTCCAATCATGACTTTTACTCG
>LPNX010417501.1:308043-319683 GCA_001517045.1 Pseudotsuga menziesii | reverse complement strand
CTTAACAACCATAAATTAAGTGGTTGTTATATTATCTTAACTATTAGATACACGTAATTGACACATTATTTAGTAAAAAAAAATTAACTTAGTAATATGATGGTTACTAATAATTAATAAAAATTAAAGGATGTTGAACATGGGCTAAACATACATGAAGAAAATTAAAAGAAATAAGCTCAAGAGGAGTAGTCCCAGGTGATAAGAAAGCGGAAATTGTCATTGTCCCTCCAAAACTTGACAATCTCACCAGTCTTGAGGTCTCTCCATGTGAGAAAGTTGATCCATTCATGCTCAACCACATAAGTCTCTCTACTTGGCCCATATTTGAACCTGAATTTTCATTCTCTTCCGTCCCCGCATCTAAATATAGGGAGGAGGAGACCCTTATGATGAAGCATGACTTGTCTCTTCTCATTAGATGTGCAGAAATTGAAAATAGGTCCCTCAACATCCTCCTTGGGGATCTCCAATCTACACTGTTTATTGTCTATGTCACTCTCGGTCAACGTCTTCTGAAACAAGAATTCACGCTCGTTATGGGACGAGCAAGCTAGTTGGAAGCTACCCATACTAATGCTCTTCGACAATCTCATGATATAATTTGAACGATATCGAAATTTCCTCCACTCCAACTACCAAATTGCGAATCCCACGCAGTTAAATAGGTGGCCACGGCGTGCATCCCAGCGATAGAAAATCAATCATGGAATCATGGCCATCGCTATAGATGACGACATGACAGAAACAATCATAGTATTGCACCCACCCAAAAAAACATAAAAAGCTAGCAATAGAAGCTTGGGTAAATTTGCAACATAAGGGCAACTAAATTTTTTTCTCGTCTAGGGGTTATCAATGATTCAGTGGAATGTAGGAGATTCAGGACTCAAAGTAATCCCAAGTTCCCTCGAATAGTCAGATCATGGATGTGGATCTCGGTCCCAATGGGCATGAACCACGGTGGGCCATTGGGATGCCTAGTGCCAAGTTCAACTCGATGAGTCAATACTATGAATCAGGAGTCGATGTTCACTTTCAAATCATTTAATGGAAATGGAATGCATTACTGATTCACCAACTTCATTAAATCTTGGTCTGAGCCATGTGATCTCACAACTTACAAGCCACTTGAGTATTTGAGTATATGATGTGAAATTAAATGCTCATATGAGTCATATCTATGGATGCTGAATTGATTTGATAACCCTCCATTGTCAAGGATCCATAAGGAAAAACTAATGGTATTGTTTTCTGGGTTACAACTTACAAGTTGTAATTTACAATGCATTGAGCAATATTTGTCAGATTCAAGCCTAACATGGTAAAATGGGTATGTAAGTTGCCATACATTTCTATTATGACCACCTGGGATGACAGATATTTGGTAGCAGGCTAGCATTAATACATATGAGCAAATTTGAGACGATTTTTCGTTGCTATTTCCATGTTTTGTCATCTCAATTACGACAATAACAGTCGCGATGTTTTGTGGCACTTATTTCGTCACTATAACAACGAACTTTATGAGCCGTCGATATAGAGATGAAAACTGGTCGCCACGTGTCTTCTATTCGGTGGCCTTGAAATTGATTTTTTTAAATTCATTTTCTACGTTTTGTCGCTCTGTTGACAAAATTATCATTCCTATAACGACGAAAATATGGCCAAAAACTTCTAGGAAAAATTTTGTTTCCATGCAAAATCGTGCAACAGTTTCAGTGAATGTTTGTCCCTCTATCGACGAATTCTGGAATTTGAACAAAAATTTCTTCCACGGAAAACTGTGGAAAACCAATCTCTATCGACGAAATATGCAAGTTGAACAGTAATTTTTTGATGAAACTAAATCACTATAGCGACGATATTCGTGGAAAGCCACCTGAGGTTTCAACGGTTTTGTAATACATGTGACGAATGTTCGTCGATATTGCAACGAAAACTGGAGGTTTCAAAAAAATTTAAAAATCTGGGGAAAGGCACATTCCTTTCCACGGTTTTGGATCTTCAATAAGTGCTTGTGATTGATGTGCAGTCTCGTGGAGTTTTTGTGTCTATGGACAAGTGAATCCACAGATACACTTCAAGAATCATCATTCGATAAATCAATACCTTGGATAACTTATCCCATTCAATTATTTCTAGTGGCATGATTATATGCCTAGATTAAATTTTGTAAGCAATTATTCAAAAGATAGCATCTATTGAATATTGGTCTGATGTACACATTTTCATATCGATTTCTAATTACTTGCAATATTTCCATACTTATTCATCACAGCCAAATAGGTTCCTTATAGAATGGTCTTATTCACACCCTCTGTGCATATGAAAATTGTATGGTTTCATATGGGTCCATTTTGCATCCTATGAACTTCCAAAGATTTTATCAAGAAGACAAAAAGGTGATAGAAAAGAACAATGACAGAAATAAAAACCAAGCATAAAATAATAGAAACTGAAAATTACAATAAGTCTCTCTACCACCATTCAAGTGGGCTATATCATAGATGTTGCAGTTATTACAATGTTATCTGTAATGGAAATTGTTAGCACCATTTATGCCCTGTAAAGGTAGTAGGTTCTAGGCTCTAGATTCTATTGAGATGCATTATTTGGAATTACAAGATCTAGTTCCAGAAGAAACTGTTAAATGGATTGATACGATCAATGGACTAGTTGATGCTACAAGGGATTTTAGTAGTGAAGAATCAAGGTTTGAGAATTTATTACTGTATATGTGAAAATATCCTCAAATTTGAGATCTGAATTAATAAATTAAATGCTGCTACAAACTTGCAAATGATATGTCTTTTCAAACCAGCAACCAAGATTTATGACAGCAGAATGTTTTAACCTTTATTTAGATTTGAAATAAGGTACACATGAGGCTAAAACTAGGGAATATCTAGGAATTTCACTTATTAATATGAAGTTTTTAACCCTACAAATCAACCTTTTAATTCTGTTTTAGACCAAATTTAATCAACGCTACAGAGCATATTTTCAGAAGGTAATTCCCATCCACAAACTAGGGCAAACCTACCATGTGATGTGATGTTTTAGGGATGCATTTAATACATGTGAATGAAAAAAAAAATCAGATCTTATAAAACAGAAAATGAAAGATGAATTAAGATTTAAAATGGCATAAAATCTCTGATTAGTTCCTAAAAAATCCAAGTTAGGCAGATGGGGTCAATTGAGGATCTCATGGAGGCTTTAGTGATTAAAGAGTAGATAGGGTTGAATGGTTCAAAACCATATCAGAAATCTTCAATATGAAAATAATAAGCTAGACATTAGATATTTGTCAAACAAGAGCCACGAGGTGGAAATGTCACTGTAATTCCTAAAAATTATTACTACAAGACAAATGATATAGAATGGAAATATACCTCTATTTCAACCCCAACAAAGCTGCCCATGCAAAACCAAGAAATATATCATAATACACTTTTAATATAACTACAAATGGTAGCTTCAGAGATGGAGGATAGTGGATAATTTCTCTTACTAGGTTTTAAAACTCGAGACTCCTCTTCCCTATGAGAAGGTTGGAAGAAGCTTGGACGACAGGGAAATCACCTCCATTTCCACCCAAAAAAGGCTTCTCGTGCAATATTTTGGTTTGGCGGAAAATAAATGGGAACAAAAAATTCCAATATTTTGGTAGAAAATGAAAAATAAAACACAATTTTGAATAGTAATTTAAAGAAGAGATAAAGAAATGGAGCCAAAAGCTGAGAAAAAATAGTACTGATAAAGGGAAAGTGGTTAAAAAACAGAGGTGGGAAATGCATAGAGAGAACATAAGAGTCCTAAAAGCAGGGAATGGTACAACAAGAACACAACAAAGACAGTTAAGTTTGATATTTTTATGTTTCTATACAAACATTGGATAGGAAGCATGATGAAGAGGCTAGAAATGAAAATAGAAAAGTTATATTATACGCCATGTACAAGCAAGTCGTATAAAATATTAATGCCAAGGGAGAATGTAGGAAATGCAAGAACCTTTACCTTATCAATCACCTTTCGCCAGGTCCATTGGTCCATACCGCTTGCAAAGAGTTGTCCTAATAAACGGAAAACCACTGTGTTGGCTGGCAATTAAATTTATAAATTAAATAAATAATACATTCCTAAACCTATACACAAGTGGTCATTTCGCTAGGCATGGAAAATATCAAAATAATCTATGAAATAAAAAATGGGCATACAATTAAATTGGCTAATGATGTGTAGAAAGTGTGTTCTTGGGGTAATTCCACCAAGAGACGTGGTTCTGGAATCACATTCCACATGTCCTGTGAAGGAAATCAACAATCAATCTATCCAGCACACATTTTCCACCAGAATATCATCTGACATTTAAATGCTATATTACAGTACCGTTTCCTCACTGATGTGGAAACTTGTGTTTGTATTCGACAAGATTTTTTTAACCATTGTATTAAAACGAAAACAACACACAAATTTTAAAGTTTAAGACATAAATATATTAAATACACATATAAATAGGTTTTTACTGGAAATGTGTGGACACTATTAATACCACCATCCTGTCAAACAATATAAAACAAAAACTAGAGGAAAGAGTCATGTTGTCTTACTATATGAATAAAATTTCACTAAATACTCTGGATAAATCTTTGTTATCTATGAAATGTTAACTTTCCAGTAAATAATAGCCCGCACGTGTGTGGCTCATTGGTGGTTTAGTTGTTATGAAGTCACTTGTTGTAAATATGAGGTCATGAGATCAAATCCCACTCGGGTTTACCTATGTCCCATGTCTTGCGGTGGATGTGTGGAACCTAGGGGTATAGTGGTAGTGGGAATGGATCCCTGCACCCCATGTCACGCAAGTACCAGCCCAACTCCAGGTGTCGATTCCCCTAGTTAAAAAAAAAACTTTCGAGTAAATAATATTTAGATATGGAAATATTTGTTCTAACAAAATCCTCTTTGAGGAGCTCATGGAATGCTTTTGTAGTGCACATATAAATACATTTTTTGTTGAATTATAAAAAACTAAAGAAACTGTTTAGGGGACGAAGTTCAGGGATGAGCCTACAGAGCTACGATCTTGGGCTTGTTGTGAGAATCATTGCATATGATGTTTCCATCTTTATTCGTTCTCCCATTGCATCTTCCACATAGACTTGCGGACCCCGGTGGATCTTTATTGACCCGTTTTCTATTATTTATTTCTCATCTTTTCTCCTAACAGTCCTTACAAACTCAGCGACCAGCATCTTTTCAAGGACATCCTCCAACTACAGAGTTAAATTCAAATGATTAAGAAGAAAAAACCTGAACATGGATTTGTTCTCCTCAGGTTCATGCTTGGGTTTCTTCTTAGGAAGCACTCCAAGGTAGCCCTCATTGCTGCTTATTTTCCTCCTGGTAGAATATTCTGCAATCTTGGACACAAGAAATGACAAACCACAAAGGGAATATTGTGTTCTTATATCGCAACACTTGCCTACACTTAGAATTTGTAAGAATTGATGCATGGAATGGGATTTTGTTAGTTTATATAGAGAATGCTATGGTTGGGCTCGATGTCTCACTAATTACTCAAATCAATTATGCATGTACAACTCAAGATAGTCCCTGGCATTCACTAGTGGAAAATGAGAGATTAGTGACTAGGAGACCAAAATTTTTGGTCACCACAGTTGTTTTCAAGGGATAAATGACCAAAAATAATAAATTTAAGTGAGATAACTAAAAAAGACCAAGATAAATGACCACTTTTGGTCATGGTATAAAAACCAACTAAAAACGACCAAGATAAATGACCAAATTTGGTCATGAGATATCTAGACTAAAAATGACCACATAACAATTGGTCATTTTTAGTTGTCACTTCGGCAATGAAAAAATTACAAATTTGACAATGAATTTGTACATTTTAAGGGGGTCTCTAAATCCATATGCAGTGTTAGAATTTAGTAAATTAATAATGTATTGTCACAACTCAACATGAATTGATCAAATTAATATAATATATAAAATACACATTGGTGGCCCTGAATGTGCATCTATGGGGTCTCTCAATCCATCTATAGGCTTAGAATTTACTAAATTGTAGACCCCCTCATGTACACAACTCAACTATTTTACTTTGTATGTAAATCCTAGGAAAAACGTTATTACATTTTTTTAATAAGTAGCAATTCAATGAACTAAACTTTCTATTATTTGTTGAAAGAGTTCTCAATATTTTAACTAAAACAACTGGACCCATGACTAGTTTATGATTCGACATTATTACGTAATGTGAGCCCATTTTATTTGCAGCTATAACTCCTTTCCTCTATTGAAATTCTACTGATTTGGGGGTTTAAAGTCTCGACACCTTTGGCCAATTCGAACCCGTGACCTTTGAGCTTCCTGTTCTCAGTTGGACTACCAACGATGAATTTAGTGTAGCTTAAAGCCTTAAATATTCATTTTCTCACCCTCTTGATGGTTATTTTATTTGCTATTTGGGTTTTTAGGCGGCAATCCTTTCTTCTCAACATATGGAGCCATTTCTTAGGCCCTGAGGCCTGGGGTATTACTGTATTTTTGTAGAGTTACTTTTTGGCATCGGGATCATGAAGTTTGGCAAACAATTGCAAAGTCAGATCGAGGAAACATTGCTAGAATGACAGGATAAGTTCTTGTCTTACAAATACTTGAAGAAGGTAGTTAAATTTATATCGACAGCAAGGGAAGCTTCGCCTTCTTCCCTTGGCAGCGATGAGATCAGAAGCGGCTCCAATGAAGTTCCCAACAAAAGGTGAAAGATCTCTGGTGGACCTTTTGAAGCAGGTGATGCTTCAACCCTTGGCAGCGATGAGATCAGAAGCGGCTCCAATGAAGTTCCCAACAAAAGGTGAAAGATCTCTGGTGGACCTTTTGAAGCAGGTGATGCTTCAAATGACAATCTAAGTGGTTATCTCTAAATAGGGTTGTGGGGCTCTAAATTTCTATTGCAGTAAAGGAAAAATGACCGCGAAGGAATTTTTTGAAGGGGTTTAACAATTTTCATAAAGTCAGGTCGGGCAGCTTTACATGAAGAATCAAAGACTAGTTTAATTTCATATATTCAAAAGAATCAACTTACATATTCATTTCCCTTGGGAAAACAGTAATGGAAGGCATCACACATTTAAATAGTATCACGCACATCATTTATTTCTTTATTCATCCTGTAATTAATTCTTTGTTGCACACAGATTTCTTACTGGTTGCACTATTACGTCATAATCTCAAATAACTTTATACAGATTCACACCCATTTATATTGCTAAATTTAAGCCCAACAATAATGATTCATACTTGGCAAGATTGTTAATGTAATCAAGCTAATTGAACACAAATAACTTCATTAAAGGAATCCTTCAAGTCTTCAACATGATACCTCATCATTTGCTCTCTATACAGCTTAACATGTGTTGTCAATAGTAGTTATAGTGGTATATGATCAATCTAGTTCCATTGCCTACTCATATTTATTGAAATCCTTTACTCCAATGCTTCTATTCTTGGGAGGAATGATGAGGAATTAGAAATAGTAAATATGGATGCATCATCGCCTTACCCTTAGATTTCTTATGCTAGACACCCAAGATGATGGAGTCACTTCAATACCCTTTCTTTTTACCAGGAAGATCAGATCTTTAGGGGACACGTATTAGAACAACTTACCTTTGATACAAACTACTAGAAATACATATTTACTAGCCCTAGAACATTGGGTCTTTGGCTCTGGATGGACTGCTATTAGAACACATCCTTCTATTCATACAAGAGGAACCCTACAATGATGGATTGAGTTACTTACCCCCGAGTAGAACAGAAATAGCACTAGGGAATGGGACAGTCTTAAAATCCCTTGGAAACCTCACACTTACAATATTTAGATATTGATAGGCCCTATTAGGTCTTTGGAGGGACTTATATCAGACCTTAGAAGCCCCAAGTGGATGGAATGGATGGACTTGCTAGTCTTTCTGGTCTTACTGGTTGGATGGGAAATGCCATCTTTTCGTACTTAATTTTCCACTTTTACAGGGAGCGAGGTACGAGGGCAAGCAGATTTACATGCCTTGGCCATACCCGGAGGCCTCTGCAAAATTTCTTGGTATATTCTTTATGTGAACCAAACAAAAGGAATTTTAATAGTATTACATATTTTACATGCCTTGGCCATACCCAAATGCTCCTGCAAAATTTCTCGATATATTCTGTGCTAACCAATATTGTTTTTGTTCTTCAAAAACAACATTCTGTGCAAATCCCCATATCTCCAACTTGCCTTTGCAACAACCAAGTCCCTGAATCATTGGTGAGCATGGCTCCCTATATTTAGCACATGTATATCTAAAGTTTCTTGTAGCTCTTGAGCACTCCCGGCCACTTGCTTTTAGTTAAATGGGAAACTCTCAGTTCAAGTCATAACAATGTAAAATATGGTAGAATATTGATATATCAATGTATAGAGTGTATGGGTGCATTCCATACAAATTTGATAGATTTTATGAACCTAGTTGATTAAACTTGGGCATGTCACCTGATTATCAAAGAGGGGCGTAAAGCATGTTCTCCCACTTTCAGGATACAAAGTTTTTCTCATTTCATTTAGACTTGGTCATCTCCCTCAATTATGCATAGAAGAGAGCATTACTACCCATTCAAACCCCCATAAATCTGGCTTGTAGTGAATCTATCAAAGAGCACTGGGTACTCTCAATGATCCCACTACTTAGCTTTCCAACTTCAATTATTTCTGTAGGCTAAACGAAGTATTACATAAATCCATGCGATAAGGGCGGGCATGTGGTGAAGAGTTCGTTGATTTTGGAATGGGTTTAAAAATTTTCATAAAGTCAAGGCGGGAAGCTTTACATGAAGAATCAAAGACTATTTTATTTTCATAATGGTCATGGAGAAACCTTGGGCTTTTAGCTGCTTTTGTTTTCCAGGATGCAGCAGGAACTTGCACTATGTAAGTGTTAACTAGAAGTGTCTTAGACATGTGACATTTTGCAGTAACAATGTTTTATTCGTTAACTTGCACCTTTTGTATAGGCTGGGACCAGTGAATAATGAACCAAAGGAAAGAAAAGTTATTGCACAGAGAAAGAGGGCCAAGCCTACAGAAAGAACATGACCTGAAGCATTAGGCTATTGCAGATCCTTAAGCATTTTTCTAGTAGGAATGTGTAAGTAAGTGGCCCTGTGTAATAGATAGATACAAACTGTACAATGTTCACCCATATAGGCTAGGCATGCAATTTTTTCCCCAATGCATTGAATTAGTCATTCCCCATGATCAATTTCATGATCTTTTGAGATCTTAGGTGAAAGAGTCCCCATAAGATGAAAATTCAGAAACATACAAGAATGTGACAAGCATGTTTCACATTTTGCAAAAGAAGCAAGCCAGATTGTAGGCTTTGGTTCTAGATCAATTTTTATTTTCCCAGATAGTAGAAAGCATCTTTTCACTATCATTTATAATGCGCTTCATTGCAAATTCACCCTCCCTCTACTCATATGAGACCCAATTCTTAATGATGATTTCTTTGCATTCCATAATGTCAATCTAATACCGATTAAATTTAGACTGTGAAGGAGCCTTTTTATTCTCATTCCTCAAATATAGAATGACTATTGCAAAATCCATTCCACCATATGTTATTGTCAAGGATCTGTACTCCCTCACTGATTTAAGGAGTTCCCTTCACCAAAAATATATCCAAATGCTTTCCATTAAAGTGTCCATAAGATCTTTTGTTAGTCCAGGTTGGTGCAAGGTTGATAGGTTCCATATTGATTAACCTAGATTCCTTGATCTTGGAAGAATTCAAATAAATGGTCATTTCTGGCTGAAGGCCCCCATCTTTTTCTATTTCTAATTGTTATATTCATTGCTCCAATATGATAAAATACCAACGAGAATATAAAATCCCCCTATCCCTGATATCTTCCTAAGAACTCTATCTATACTCCAAAATTCCATAAATATTTAACAGATCTAGATACTATTTTAATTCTTTAAAGAAAACCATGACTAACATAGCACAATCAGATTTTATGCTACTTATCTTGTCAAATTTTGTTTCCATATGGTCACCAATCCTTCTGAATGCCCTTGAGACTCTAAGAGTTCGTAGTACGTACACTTGAATTGCTAGTTTGGAAAGTTCCTTCTCAAAGATATCATGCAATTCTTCTCCTATATCCTTTTTTATCCCACGATTTGGTATGAACAGAAATTCATAGTCCTATATATGGATTTAAAAATGACTCAATAATTTAGATATGTTCAAAATATATTATGTGAGAAATATTTTATTATAATATTTATGGAAAATAATATATGAGATATATTTTATTTTAAAATTGATGAAATGCTTCTGTCAATTTGCTTTGGTTTGTACCGGTCATTTTTTATATCATCATTTCCTATACATGTGCAGAATGAGCTCTCAGCGATTCTGAGGTTTGGTGCCAAGGAGCTCTTCAAGGAAGATAAAAATGAAGAGGAAGCAAAGAAGAAACTTGAGAACATGGATATTGATGAGGTACTTGAAAGAGGTGAAAAGGTTGAGTTAAAGGAAACTAAAGAGGAGGGTGAAAGTGAACTCTTAAGTGCATTTAAGGTAGGTAGTATGTCTGATATTTTAGACTGTTTGTTTCTCTTGACATCTTTAAATCTGTAATAGTGCATTACTTAAGTGAAAATAAGGGGTATCAAAAGAGAAAACATCTAGAGGGATAACTTTTTGTAAAATACTCCATAGTATTAACATTGGGTCGTTGATCACTGAAGCTTTCTCATTAATTAAAACCAATGATCACAACATTGAAAGTCTGTGGGATCAATTGGCCAATGAAATCTATTTGTGATTTAGTCAATGGGATAATGAATCATGGGTAAAGAGAATGCTTGGCTAGTTCTTTGTCAATACCCATTTTTCAACCCATCAACAATACACTGCAGGGGGAAGCCCAATCCCACTGGCCTGGAGCCTATGGCTGTAGGTGACAATGCCTGTTAAATGACATACTCCATGTTCTGTGGGTACTTATTCTAACCTTAACCTGCTTATATAACATGTGCACTACATCCCTCCATTTCGTTGGCACCCCCATCTCTACCAATCTCACCTAAGTTTTGTGTTGTGGGATGGTTTCAAATACCTTATGTAAATCCTCAAAGAAGTACCATAGGCCTTCCTCCTTATTCTCCAAGTTTTTCAACCATGTGCCTCAGTTTTTAGCAATGATCAACAGTTGATTTGTAAACAAGAGACTTATAGCCCTCTTGTTTTATCAACATGGATTTTCTGTATAAATTATATTTTTCTTTGTGCTTAGTGCAACTATGAGTGCAAAACTTCTCAGCTTTTGATCATGAACAAGAAGAAACGAATGTTTCTATATTTTGTTTTACTGCTTAGTTTACTATATTGCAATGGAAAAATAAAAATCAATTCCAAATACAACATTCAAGTGCACTATGTCAATCCCAGTAGTTAGTGAATCACAAATCTATTATGCTAGCTGAAGGCACTCAGATTCAAAACCCAAAAAGCTAGATTAGCCTTTGCTGCTAAATTAAACAAGGAATAA
>LPNX010417501.1:112148-299564 GCA_001517045.1 Pseudotsuga menziesii | reverse complement strand
TTCTTAGGGGCATGAGGGGAACATTTTGCTAGGAGTCCCTAGATCCTCGGGACGCAGGAAACATGGGAAACACATCCTCAACCCTGTGGGATGCGTCCCCATGGAACACTAAATATAAGTTAAAAATTTGGAAAAATGATTGATTTTGGTCTGGTAACATTTCCTGCTAGGTCCGTTGAATTAAAAATTGGGATAAAGTTTATACAGACATCGTATTTGAAGTTTTGAACCGAAATGTAACTATCAAGAAAGCTTATTACTCTGATATAATTGCTTTTGGGAGACAAATAAAGAAGGTTTTATTTTCTTTGGGCTTTGCCTTTATTAGTCACATGTAATGGTCAAGAGGTATCAAAACTAGTATTGTTTGCCTTATATCTGACAGTGATTTCTGCCATGTGTTGTATGATGAACTGAAAATGTTGCTCTTATTCTTCATGTGGACTGGATATGTTTAAAAGAAGATTATATATTTTTTAATTTTTGATTTTTTTCTATTACTGTTGCAGTTGTATTTGACAGGTCTCTAACATGGCTGGCAGAGGTGGTTAAGATTTACAACTGTTACATGGCTCTTAGAGGTGTGTTCCTTACCCTAAGATTATAATTCTGGTAGTATTTTGTTTCTGTACATTGATTTAGAAGGTTATATGAAAGATCAAACTACTTAGTATGCAATTGAATTCATTACTCGGTGATGTGTTTGCATATAAGAAGGAAATGTGTGTCCCCAACAAACTTTTATGTCGTCATGAGCTTGGATTGAGTAACTGTAAATTTACAAGAAGAAATTTTAGGGCTGCATATGGAATGGCACAGAATCTTAATCAGTTTGAGATTAAAATATCTTTCGTGATAGAAAGGGAAATTGTACATTTTTCAGTCTTTGCTAAACCATGGTCCTGTAAAATTCCTATGAGCGAGGGATTTTTTGAATCTCTTTGAGACTTGTATGCTACAGCTAATAGTGAGAGTTAACATTGGATAAGTTGATTGGGGAGAGGGGCAGCTGATGTATGGTAAAATAAAAACTTATATAAATATTTATATTCCCATTCAAGAGTTCTTTATCTATGGGGAAGGTTCACAATGTTGGAAGAACAAATCCAATGATCTGTACTAACCAAACAACCCCGTGATATTTGTTATTCTCCCTTTAAAGCATGATCTGGTCACAAGTTGGATGCTAGGAATACTTAATAGGAGGGTCTATGAGTTAAGAAACAATACAAAAATGCTGCAAGTGGCTACAACCTGCGAGTTATTGAAGACAAAAACTAGAATTCATGTCAATGGAATATATATCATCCCTTCCATATGCCAAAAAGCATTGTGAACAAATGCCATGTCATGTAATATTGGGCCTGAATCTGCTCTTTTGCCAGGGCTTCCGGATGATGTTGCTAAGCATTGTCTGGCACTTGTGCCACGCAATTATTTCCAGTCTATGGGGTCTGTTTGTAAGCTATGTAGGAAATTCCTTCAGAGCAAAGAATTCTATGTTGTGAGAAAACTGGCAGGTTCCCTGGAAGAATGGATTGAATCTATACTATTGTAACCACAGTCTGTATATTATGTTATTTTGTATGTGGCTCTTCCTACTTGTTTATAGTCTCCATAATAAGATATGCCAAGGTTCTAGAAATAAATGAGCTTGTCGAGCTGAACTTTTAGTCAATTTGGTTATCGGCTTGACTTTTAGCGTGTTGAGCTGTGCAGCGTGGTAATAGTGGGGGAGATGTTGGGGGTGCGGTAGACAGAGTTTTGAATCAGTTGCTGACTGAGATGGATGGCATGACTGCCAAGAAAACTGTTTTCATTATTGGGGCTACAAATCGACCTGACATTATTGATTCGGCTTTATTACAAGCCGGTCTCCTTGATCAGTTAATATACATACCTTTACCTGATGAAGCTTCCCGCTTTCAGATATTTAAAGCATGTTTGCGGAAGTCACCTATTGCAAAGGATGTTGAAATTGCAACTCTTGCTCAATACACACAAGGATTTAGTGGAGCTGATATTACTGAAATTTGTCAGCGTGCTTGCAAGTATGCTATTAGAGAGCACATTGAAATGGTAAGCACGTCTTAACATCAGTAGACCTTCCTGCTTGGAAGATATTGAGCAATTCATGTTCCAATATATGATGATCAATTTTGTACATTAATATTTTTCCTTAGGGTACTTTTGGAAAGCAAGAAAATGCAAAATATTTGCTTTAATTATCAGTGCCTTGGAATATTTGAATGAATTTTTCTCTTCTGTCGTATGTAGGACATTGAAAAAGAAAAGAAAAGAAAAGAAAACCCCGAAGCCATGGATGAGGATGAAACTGAAGTTGCAGATATAAAGGAAGCTCATTTTGAGGAATCAATGAAATATGCTCGAAGGAGTGTTAGTGATGTAGATATATGTAAATATCAAGCATTTTCTCAAAATTTATAGTATTCTCAAGGTTTTGGGTCAGAATTCCGGTTCACAGATCGAGCAGCTACTACTACAGTCAGTGAAGGAACCACAGATCCTTTTGATACACAAACTGCTGTTGATGATGATGATGCATACATGAAGTAGTGTATGCATTTTATTGTTCCTGTCTTGGTTTGAGTCCACTTTGCTAGCAAGTCTTGCTTTGGATTATCTGATTGTTGATCACCTCCGATACTCTCATTATTATCTGACCAGTTATAACAGGGATGATGAGAAAAGTCTGCTATGATTAGACTTTAGTTCCTTCTGTATGGATGCACCAGTTCACATGATTACATTTGTTATTTTGTGATGCTCTGATCGTTGATTATGCTCAGACATTTGATGCTATGTAAATGATATCTTTTGATTCTTTTGAATAACAAAGGCTAGTATTTTTTCCTCTGAAAACTAATTAATATGACATTACATGATTTACATGTGTATTAGATTTTATTTACAAGTGTTGTAATTAATTATAATGTGACTGCATAATTCGCATGTGTATTAGATGAGAATAAATGTATGATTTTTTTTTTTATTAATTTAAACATAATATCATATTAAAAATTTATATTGATTAATAATGGACACCATTCAAACTACTAAAATATAATGACCATACATAAAGCGACTAAAAATGACTAAATTAGTGACCAATAAATGAGATTAATGACCAAAATTCGCAAATAAAATGACCAATAATTGAGAGATACATGACCAAACAATGAAATACAAATGACCAGAAAAATGACCAAAATTCACATATCAATAACCAAAAATCAGTTTTGGTGTCTAATTTATGGTCTTTTATTGCACGACCAAATTTGGTCATATTTTAGCTTGTCATGTGATCATTAATTTGGTCACAAATGTGGTCATATATTTTGTCATTGATTCAAATATATGAACAAATTAATGACCAAATATATGACCAAATTAATGACCAACCGACAAGCTATAAATGACCAAAATAAAAATGACCAATTTTGGTCATGTAATAAAAGACCGCAAATTAGCCACCAGCGATCGCCAAACCAAAAGTGGTCATTGATATGCGGATTTTGGTCATTTTTTTGGTCACTAATCTCTCATTTTCCACTAGTGATTCCACAATTACTACAAAGCTCTGCTTAGTAGCCTCAAAACCACTATGAGCAAACAAAAACAGTTTGCTATAGAACATTCAGGCTTCAAACTCCAATAATTCAAGTCTGGGAGGTTCTATAAAGCTTGTATGTGACCGAACACTAGGATATGTAGTGCACCAACAAAGGAAATTGCAATTGATGCTAAGGAGATTCTCCTTAGAGAGGGTATTCTGAGAGACTGAGACTATTAGGTTATGTGCACTTCTGTTGAAATCTCCAAGGACGCTATTCATTCATCAATTTCTCTGCTAAAAGAGGACAAATAATACACCACTGTCATTAGAACTTCTTAGTGCAAAAGAACCTCATGATAGTGGGTAACCATGGGAAAGCTACAAAAAATCAACTTTAGTAGTTAAATGTAGGAAAAACCTGTCCAAAATGTGAGCACAGTGCACTGCAGAATAGGTGAACATAACACTAGTACTAATTACTACACTGCTCCTAAGAATGTAATGGAAAAATGAGGTGGGAACTCTAAAACCCTAAAATGAGCAATAGCCTTAAACGAATTACATCAAAAGAGGTAGTAAGTAACTACCCAACTAGATAAACAGAAGGAGAATTACAAATTCATTTCATCAAATGAACAGGTGGATGGGGTTTCAAGCTAAAGAATAGAAACACATCAACATACCTTCATATAAATCATCAGACTCTGTAAGGGTATTTGTTATATTTCCATGGGCAATCACCGAAATCCAAGGACTAATTCTGATTCTTCGTCTCCCTGATGCATCTCGGTGTATTGCTGAGTGACTTCCATATACAATTTTTCACCCAATTCCTGTTCCACAAAAACTTATATCTTTCCTCAAGAATCACACACCATCCTGTTTGCTACCATTAATAAAACATGCAGTGCAACTCCACAAAGCCTCACTAACCGGTGATAATATCAAACTACAAGTCAAACCAAAATTCTGCTATCTACAAACCAAAACTCGGCTGTGGACATACCAAAACCCTCTATCAAATGAATATAGTGCAGATATTCATGGGAAACAGTATGCAAATAAATTATCTGAAAGGATTCCAATCCTTAGTAGCCTCAAAACCACTCTGAGCAAATAAAAAAAAATTTCTATAGAACATTCAGGTTTCAAACTCCAATAATGGGCTTCAAACTCTAGTAATTCAAGTCCAAGAGGTTCATGCAGAAAGACACAATAATTTCAAGTCCAGGAGGTTCATGCACCAAGACACAATAGGAGCCTTGAAAATCAGAAGCAAAAAGTTGCCATTATCAAAGAAAAACTAACAACCGTACTCAGGGTTTAATTGAATTGCGGTACATGCAGCTGACACCTATGACGTCTGATATACCGCCAACAGTGGAGGAGCTGATATCAAATCCTACCTCACTGAAATATAGGCCAATCAACAATCAAATAAATAATTTTAAAATAATTATATTTAATATAAAATAATAAAAACTTTACAACCACGAAAAATTAAACAATGTACGCTTGGCTTGATTAATACACATAACCCATCCATATATATCACCGCTTGCGGTGACATAACAAGGGTTAAGAGCAACACAAGACAATTTGAGAAACATGCACAATATTAAACTTTTCAATGACAAGCATCCAATACAATAGAGAAAGGTCTTACCCAATTATAATTTATTATCAAGAGACAATTGAAGATGATATCCATTGACCAAGAATCAAGTATCAAAGACATCCAATCAACCATCCATAAGCATCAAATAAGAGTACTAAAGAATAGTATAAGAATTCTCTTCACAACTTCTGCTTGTTTTTTACCACAATTAGATATTTTGATTGGTTGTTATGAAGTTATTTATATTAGTAAGCCTTAGCATTTGAAATGTATGAATTTGTAGGCATATATGTGTATGCTAACCTCTTATGGTTCAGTTAATAGAAGAGGAGGAGGTGGAGATTATGGAAACAGAAAAAAATAAGGATGGTGGAAACACACCCGATCCTTCTGCAGATGTAGCTATCAATAATGTTGTAAGTGGTCATGCTACCCCCACTGGATCTACATCTCTTGCAGTTGATCATTCACAAGCAGAACTCACTAAGGTTGGTTTCTCTCTCAATATATTTTTTGTTTAACTATAATAATCCTTGCTCTATCCTTTGTTGGTAATCTATATGTTCTTCCTATTATTGCACATTTCCCTTTACAATGAGTATTCCCTTGCTTCAAGTTTTACATTTAATATTAGCTTTGAAAAATGGTTTATTGAATTCTAGTCAAAGAATGGCTAGGGAAGTTCACAGCAGTGCCACAAATTTAATTGCAATGAAGTTAAATCAATTCCATTTACGGTTGTGGACCTAAGTTACACAATATGGGGAAACATGTATGTGTTTCCAAAATTGAAACACATTGGAAACATGTCCATTCATTTATAAATAGCACACTATATTGGAACTTTGAAACAAAGGATTATGAATAAATGAGAAAGAACATTTAAATGACAAGCAAAGTTCCACCATCGCTTATATTGGGATCCTCACCATTAGTATCACCCTTTGCCTCCTCATATAGCTTTCTCTCTAACCCAATCCTCCAGGGACATTGATTAACACCATTCAATTTTTATGAAACTACCTAATACAAAGCTTAAAATATCATAGAAAAACCTCATGCCTAATCAATGATTTTGGCTTGAGTGAAGGGTACATTTTTGCTAAGGCCATGATAGAGGAATTCAACAATCAATGGCACCAACATAGGGTTACATAAAGGGCTTGGTGCTCTTCATTAAATGTAAAATCCCATTCCTTGGTGCTCTTGATTGAATGTCAATCCCATTCCTTGTAAACTGTTAAGTTTGTTGAATTTTGAATGGAGTATGAAATTCTACTTTCTCCATATGTAGTCTGATGAGGTTGGAAACTTTATCAAACATACTAGAACAGTTAGTGGTAATTTTAAAAATTTAAGTAAAAGGATAAAAAGGAAAGATAGAGGAAATGTCAACTTTTACCAGCATTTTGGTCAAGTCTAGTAAAAACTGAGTCAAACCAAGTCAAAATAGGTGGATGTAGAGAAGAAAACATGTTGTATGGACATTGGTCATGGAAATTCTTTTCTAGGTGTAGAAACATGTTTCCATTTGACCCTTCTTTATGTCTGGTAGTAGTAACTGGTAACACATTTCTAGTATCTACCACACATTTCTATACCAAATGTTCATGGCACGACATCTATTATGGTATTTCCGGCAACTTAGCCATGGACTCTAGTGCCATGGAAATTGAATTTGGTTTGAGGGAACCTTCTTTCTATTTAATTACAAGGACAAACAACTATATCTTCTACACAATTGTATTACTGACCAGTGCCTTTCGATCAATCACTTCTATGAATGAAGAACACATACTAAGTTCATTTAGTACTTATGGATGCAAATGTAAATGATATCAAGTCAATGTATTCAATGCAAGATATATGGAATTAGTAGCAAGGTCATCTAGTAGCACTTTACCATACAAGAGATCATTAGACGTGCAACCATATACAATTCAATTGCAGTATTTAACCAACCAATAATCTTCCATTCAAGTATGAGGACTCATATAAATATAGCAGCAATAATACAGTATGACATTTCTAATTATGACAATTTTATAGCAGCAGTGAAGGTTACCAATGTAAGGTGTATAAGAGTTTTAGTTTTGCATTCAATGTAAACCACACCACTCCAAACCTTGAAAACTATTCTTAGCAATATAGGACAACCATGAAATGTATGTTCCAGACTTGCAGTTATGAAAATAATTTAAATATTCAGACTTTATTTACCCCTCTTAAACCAATATCACCATCCAACTAATAGTTAACCTTTGATTCAGTTTGGTGTTTACTGTGGTTGCAGGTAGGGAGGGCTGTCAAAGTTTGACAGTTTGTAGTTTATTGCAGACTGTAGGCAACAGGTGGAATTGTGTTGATATAGGGCTGTTATAGCCTTGTTTTCAAAATGGTTGCTGAAACGGTAACAACTAGCATAGAATTCTCTCAAATAGAATACATGGTGGCCCTTTAAAGAAAAAACATGGCATGGAGTTATCTTGCCACCTAAGAGAATTGGGTTTACAAGTCCACAGAGCACCAGTTATTGTATTATAATTAGCACAATAGCCACTTACATATCCTATTAAAAACATTCACATTATAGCTTTGAACTTTCAATTCATGGGAATTTTGACATGATGCCTAAAAGGAATGAACAAAACTAGAAACAAACCCACATTTTCCGGACATGCCAACTAAATAAATACCCACAAAATTATATGAATCAAATCGATATTTTATGGTGAGGATATGAACTTGCTCACCCTAATCATAGGCCATGATGTTTGCACAAATCAGAAGCACAGTCGATAAAGTAAAATCATTCGGCCTCATCCCCATCATCAACGCTTTCCAACGCATCTTGAGAGCCTCTTCATCTTTTCCATTCAGAGCATACCTTGAAATCATATAGCTCCACAAAACCACCACATTCCATTCAGGCATATTGTCAAACACTTTCCTTGCATCCTCAAGAACAAGAGGAACAGGAACAACAAACATGTTATCCCCACATCCTTTGAGGAATGAAATGAGAAACAACAACACTGTGCAGTGATTAATTACCCCCCAAAGGTGAAATGACAACAAGAAAACACAGGCATGGCAGCATTTAAATATCTCATTCCCTTCTTCCTTTTCCTCGATAACTATTGGTTTTATTTCTCACATTGAATTTCCCAAGTTCACCTAGACAGCTCATGCTTCATGCTTGCAAAGATATTTGAGCCCTTTCATCTCCACCACATCCACAACAACGAAAAAAAACATGAATAAAATAAAAACACAATAGGTAATCAAGAAAAATATAGAACAAAACCAACCTGAAGGTCTAAACATTGCTGCCATTCTGGAGGTGGGGCAGGTGGTTCTAGAAGCATGGGCTCACATGTGAAGGGAGTGGATGATTCACTAATAGGAAAATTAATTCGCCCATCCTTCCTATAAAAAAAACACCATAGCATGTTCCATATCCTTCAGTGAAAGTTCAAAATTGAAAACCCCCAAATGGGAGCCAGAGCAGATCCTGCATGGGTTTTTTTGAATGATAATGAGCTAGTGCGCAGGTGTTTTTGAATTCTACATTTTTTTGTTTGTTTATTTTCATATTTCATATTTTTTGCTTTGTTTTGTTTTTTATTTTGCATATTTATCTTTTGTTTAGTTTATTTTGGGTGTTTTTTATTTGCATATTTTATATTTTGTTGCATTTTAAATTAATTATAGTTAAACAACTCTATGTTTTTAATTTAGTGTAGTTTAATTTAATTTAACTAGGAATTTGTCATAATTTGTATTGGTTGCATTGCTTATAGTGAGATCCTATACATAAGTCCCTTCAAGGATGAACACAATGATGATGACGATGATGATGATCATCATCATCATCATGACGATGAATATGACAAAGATGATGATGCTGAAGACAACAATGACGATTATCATCATCATCATTATCATCATCATCATCCTTATCATCATCATCACCATCGTCTTCTTCATCTTCATCAGTATCATCATCATCATCTTCATAATCATCATTATCATTGTTGTCATCATCGTCATCATGATATTCATCATCATCATCATCTTCATCCTCAACGTCTCCATTATCACCATCATCATCATATTCATCGTCATCATCAGCAGCATATTCATCATCATCATCATATTCATCATTAACATCATCATCATCCAATTCATCAGCATCTCCATTATCATGATCATCATCTTCATCATCATTTTCATTATCATCGTCATCATCTTCATCATCATCATCATCATAGTCTTCATCATCATCATCATCTCAATTTTAGGGGGAGATCAGTGAATGAAGACGTCTACATGATAGGGCGAGCAACCAGTTGAGTGAAAAATTAAGGATTTCTCCTAAAACCCATTCCAAGGACTAATCTGACAATTCATCATGATCCGAGGATGTAGTAAAAAAAAATAAAACTCTTTGGGCCCTATGAAGCCTCCTTTTCTTAGATTTGCGCACATGAATAATCAAGACTTATGGACCTATTCTCGTGTCTTCAAAGAGGAAGATCCAAACTAAGCAGTTTGGTAGTTCCATAAAGTGCATTCTTTATAGGAGTGAATAATCACTCATAACCATTCTATTATAATGTTGGCGAAGCTCAGAACAATTTAGTGAAGACCAAGATAAAGATATTGTCATCACATCTTCATCATCATCATCATCCTCATCATCATCTCCCTCATCACCATATTCATCACCACCACCATCATCATCATCATCTTCATCATCATCATCATCATCATCAACAACATATTCATCATCATCATCATCATCATCTTCATCATCATCATCATCATCATCAACAACATATTCATCATCATCATCATCATCATCATCCTCGTCATGCTCATCCTCATCCTCATCCTCATCCTCATCCTCATCATCATCATCGTGATCATCATCTTCATCATATTCATCACCACCACCACCATCATCATCATCTTCATCATCTTCATCATCTTCACCACCACCACCACCACCATCATCATCATCTTCATCATCTTCATCACCACCACCACCACCACCACCACCATCATCATCATCATCATCATTCTCGTCATGCTCATGCTCATCCTCATTCTCATCCTCATCATCATGATCATCATCATCTTCATCTTCATCATCATCATCATCATCATTTTCATCATCCTCATCCTCATCCTAGTCATCATCATCATCATCATCATCATCATCATCATCATCGTCGTCATCATCATCATCATTGTCATCGCCGTCGCCATCTCCTTCTTCCTAATCAACATCTTCATCATCATCATTTTCATCATCGCCCTCATCATCATGTTCATCATGTTCATCATCACCACCACCATCATCATGATCATCTTCATCATCATCAGCATCTTCATCATCATCATCATCATCATCATCTTCCTGGTCATGTTCATCATCATCATCATCATCATGATCGTCATCATCATCATCTTCATCATCATCATCATTTTCATCATCATCAACCTCATCCTAGTCATCGTCATCGTCATCGTCATCATCGTCGTCATCATCATCATCATCATCGTCTTATTCTTCGTCACCATCATCATCATGATAATGATAATGATGACGATGATGATGATGAAGATGATGATGACGACGATGGTGACGACAATGAAGATGATAACATTAATGGTTATGATGATGATGACGAATATCATGAAGATGATCATGACGATGATGACGATTATGATGATAAATAAGAAGATGATGATGATGATGATGACGATGACGATGATGATAATGATGAAGAAGGTGATGATGATGATGATGATGATGATGACAACAATGAAGATGATGACATTGATGGTGATGACGACGATGATGATGACCATGATAATGATGATAATGATGAAGATGATGAAGATCATGATCTTGATGATGATGATGATGATGAAGATCATGATCTTGATGATGATGACGATGACGACGATGATGATATTACTGATGAGGATGATGATGATGAAGAATATGATGAGGACGATGAAGATGATGATGATGATGATGAAGATCATGATATTGATGATGATGATGACGACGATGATGATGATATTACTGATGAGGATGATGACGATGAAGAATATGATGAGGATGATGAAGATGATGATGATGACAAAAACAATGATAATGATGAAGATGATGATGATGATGATGATGATGACAATGAAGACATTGACATTGATGGTGATGACGATGATGATGATGATGATAAGGATGATGATAATGATAATGATGAAGATGATGATGAAGACGATGATGATCAACATGATGATGATGAAGATGAAGATGATGATGATGTCGACAATAATGAAAATGTTGATCTTGATGATGATGATGATGATGATGATGATGATCTTGATGATGATGGTGATGATGATGGTGATGATGATGACGACGACGATGAATATGATGATGGTGATGATGATGGTGATGTTGATGATGATGATGATGATGGTCACAACGATGATGATGAAGATAATGATGATGGATATGACGACGACGACGACGATGATGATGATGAAGATGGTGATGTTGATGTTGATGATGATGATGGTGATGATGATGACGATGAAGATGATGATGATCAAGATGACGACGATGATGATGATCAAGATGGTGATGTTGTTGATGATGATGGTGATTTTGATGACGAAGAACATAATGATGACAATGATGATGATGATGATGATGAAGATGGTGATGTTGTTGTTGTTGATAATGATGATGATGATGATGGTGATGATGATGATAATGAATATGATGATGATGAATATTGTCACATGCCCCAATTTGCAAAAACAATTTAATGTTATTTAGTAACATTATGTTATATTTTATGCTAAGTTTGTAATTGATGACCAAGTGGGGTCAAGAATAATTAATGTATTTCAAACTATTTTATTTATAAATAAATAAATGATGAGACAACATCTTAGGGAAGTTGTTAAAAGAGTGTTAACTGGTCACTTGGTGGAGGAGACTGGGTGGAGAGTATACTAACAAGTGGCAGCATTCTCAAACTACTTCTAGCTGTTGCAAGTGGCAACTTCCCTATATTTGGGTCATGATTCCCAAAGAAAGTGGAATTAGATCAGGTGGCTCATTAAGTAAAAATTGATCCAGAATACCTAGGCATTATTATAAAATTTCCCATTGAAGATAGCTAAGGTTGCTCATTTTCTGAAAGGTGATCATTCAATGTGAATAAAGTGCACATGAGAAATTCGATGGAGGGGACTGATTGAAGTGAGCTTGAGGGGTTAACTGCTGAGAACTGAACTTATGCAACTATTAGGCTAAAGTTCTTACTGCTATAAGCAGGTTTGGATTACTACTGTAATTTGACCAGTTATGTGATAGAAGGTCTTAAGGATACATCCTTCACCTAGTACTCTACCAAGAGGACCAGGAAACAAGCTTGGGGGTCTTGAGGAACTGTAGACTAAGATTTATCTAGGAGTTGGTTGGGAGCAACAAACTCCTTAAGTTGTTGTCACCTCATAATTTGACAGGTTTTTGTTTGTTCAGGTTATTTATAATTTGTGTATTTTTTCAACAAATGGTCATTAGTTTTCAAAGAAATGCATGTATTTTTTTTGTTAGGGTTTATATAGAAAAGAATGTTGTGTATTGATAATATTAGTGATTAGTATATTATGTTTAGAATAGTAGGCATATTAGTAAATGAAAGTAATTAGAAATAAATTACCGCACTGTATTTTTCCATGGCTTGAATAGGCAGTACTCTAGTACAATGAGTTGATCAAGTCGATGTGAAGATTTGTTTATTAACTTTAGATGAAAAATCTAAATGACTTATTTTAGAGTTTGTATGTGAATCATTACAGAAAATAGCAGTACTTACTCTAGCTACTGGAAATATCTATATTAACTAATTATCTAAAAAAGAATGGAATATATATATAATCAGTTATAGGCATACTATTCACAGAAGCATTTATAGTACTAATAATTATTATAAAAAAAAAAAGCATAATAGATAGAATTATTTAGATAAACATAGGAATAGTTAAAATATATTACTAGGATTTTAACCAAGATAGTAATCCATAGGACTTGTTAATAAATTACTTCCAGTTCACATTTTACTATCTGTTCAACAATACAAATACTTAGGGTTTACAAGAGATAGGTTTAAATCCTTAAAGACATACTTTTACTATCTTAACAATAACATAACATTTAGCAGCTGTAATTATTTATTACTAAAAGTAATAATAGGAAAACAAAACTAAGAACCATTTCTGTAGAAATTCATATCATTTTGGAACTGTAGGTTATTTCAAATAATGACAAAATTGAAAGAGAAACAGAGTGTTGTATTCACCTACGAATACTGTCAAAATTTAAATAGTAACAAACACTATAAACCCTTTTTACCGAATATTTTTATTTTAACCTAAATAACACTATAAATGAACTAAACAGAAACAAAATAGCATAAGCATAATGGCCCATGACCTCTTATAACCCTGTCGAGGCTTAAATCCCATACAAAAACAAATCATATAATTTCTTGTAAAAATAGTAGGACAATAAACCAAAAAATAAAATAAATTACTAATAACCTTGTCAGTTTACAAGTTTCGACTGAGCGAGTAGTTATCTCTTTTCATTTGAAAACCACTGAGAAATCTTAAGTTACCAGGTAGAGGTTGAATAACATTATCTAGGCTTAGAGCCGAGTTCAAAGAAAAATATAAACAAAAGAAGTTTTTACATCATCCAGGTCGTAAAGGCTCTACTAAGTAAAGCCCATATTATGGCTACAATAGCCTTCCAGAACTTGCACATTTTTACCAGTTAGGGTTTTCTTTACAGAAACAAAACAAAACATTAAATAAGCTATGCATTAAAAACCGAGGCCGAGTTTATTTAAGCAGTAAGTATCCTCATCTTACAACCATCGTAATACCAACACAGGAGAAAACCCACAGTGTAAACAGGGATTACTGGAAGTATTCTTAGTTGAAAATCGAAGGAGAAAGCTCATTCCAACCTACAGAGCCGGGAGGAGAACCTACAAAGAGTAATATTCCTTTGGTTACAAACCTATTTAAAACATTTAAAATTTTACATAAGATGAAAACCTGAGTAGGGTCGTTCCCTGTTAAGCATTTCTTTTTGAATGAGGTTGAGGGAATCGACCACCCGAGACTGCTTATTGGCACCTTTCCAGAAACTGAGAAGATGCTGGGACACAAAGCCAAAGAAAAATGAGTAACACTCCAACCTAAGGTAGAAGCACATAAACCGTGCTTCTAAACTCGAAATATCTGTTCACAATTCGGTGGCCAACAAGACTCATACTTCTCTACACCAAAAGATTACACAGTAATCAAACCAAGCTTCGGAACCACCTCATGTCCTCACAAGAAACCAGCTCTCAACTTTGTTTGTTCAGAAGGAAACCTGCAATAATGGAGGGGTATACAGGATTTCGATGGTCATGAGAAGACAACCTGCAACAACAGAGGTGTAAACAAAATTCAATGGCCACGAGCTCGTAGCTTGGCTAATTTGGACGAAGCAACCCTCACTCTGCAAAAATAAGGGTTAAGGTATTTCCTTTTAAGTCAACTCAGGCGGTGGACAAAACCTCACCACGTGTCCATGAAATTATTTTCCTCGTGATGGGTGGTGTTTCTATAGTGAGCGATGTTGATTGGAGCCTGCATAAAAATTAGTATAAACAAATCTTAAATAAACTATACATTGCAAAACCTATGATTGATAATCATGTTAATATTATTGATTTGGATGTCTCGTTTGCCAACTATAGGGTTATGATATAGAAGTTTTCTTTTAGGGTTTGGTTATGGGTCAATTTATGAAGTTCTTTTATAAATCGTGTGAATTTATACATGTGTAAAGGACTCCTTTAATGTTAATCTTTCATAGGAATGAGATCCAATGACACCTAGAATTGGGGAACAAAAGGGTAGATGAGACCAAGTATCTAAAAGATATCTTAAGTATGAAAATCAAAAAAATTATCTCGAGAGATCTATAAAAACAACATGTAAAAAGGGGTTAGTTTATAACTAAAGGATACACTAGGATTGAGTGTATAAGACACAAGTATTAAGAACTAAAAGTAAAGGTCTGTAAAGTAATACGGAAGATTTATTCAGCTAAAAAGAGATTTATGGTTCAGTTCCTTTATTAAATTAAGTTTTTGAAATGCTAGTAAATACAGTCCTTAGACTATGTTCAGAGTCTCAGTAACAATTCTAGCAACTTAGTAAGAAGTCAATAGTTAAAGTAAAAGTAATCTTGTTAGCATTGAGAGATTTGTTGTGTATAAAACCCTGAAACGATGATAATTGTGATGGACACCAAATAGTATGGAGTGTATTTAAGTATCAAGATATGAACTGAAAATTCTTTACATCTAAAACTATAAATCATAGTTACTATAAACAGGAATACAAGCTTTTATTAGAATTTGAATCAAAATCATCTAGGGTTTCGGATATCTTTTGACAGTATGTGATCATGCAGTTTAAAATATGCATAGATGGTTTGATATAATGTCATTACAGAGTTTTGACAGCAATAGAATTACAGATCAACATTACCTCTTATGGAGACAAACTACAATTAAAACACTCTAAGTCTAGCATCATAAACATGCTAGAGAAGTATCTTCTTGACTTGAATATAAATATTATATTACTGGAACGTATGTTTACCTGCTAAACCTGTAAGGAACCATCAGTCCCACTGTGTTTACGTAAATCTAGGTAAGCCCCGATCACACAAAAGAATATTTCCCTACTTGACAAAAGAAATCATCAATATATCTAGCAGCAATAAAGTGACATGTTCTTTTTCTACTTTTGGAAGTATTACAACTGCTAAGTCAAAAACAACATTAACTCATCTATCAAGGAGAAGCCATTAGTTAATACAAAATCTTATAAAAAAGCAACTCTTTCTTTATCTTATAAATTGTTTTATTATCTGCTAACCATTAGTGGTACGTTAGTAGCGACATTAGACATTTTATGTCACTTGAAAAATTTTAAATTTTTACGAATTTTTGAGTTATTACATGTGGTATCAGAGCACAAGGTTCAAACACTAGGCCTGAATGTAGCTCAACTTGCTTATGTGGAATAGTAAATTTAAATAAACATGCTAATGTTGTTTTCTTTTGAATGATACACCCAGAGAATTTTGTTTCTGAGTTAATGACAGGTATGGATAGATTGGAAGAATATGCAGATGAGGAATCTCCTTACATTAAACGAAATAATTTTCAAAAAGAACCTATACATGAAGAGATAACTAATAATTCTTCTGAACTACCACAGATAGTTAAGGAATTAAAAACAGATATCAAATCAGTTAAGAAAGAAAATGACTAGAGGATTCTAAGAGCTTAGGAGGAGCTAAATCATATTTTAATAGAAAGATTTCATACTGAGGGAAAAGATAAAGGAATTGAGTCTGAAGATATGGGTTACCAACATAAAGATAAAAAGACTAAACAAGTTAAAAATGAAAGGAGCTCATATTCTGAAGTATATGGTTATTTACATAAACAAAACTTTCATTATACTAGTGACAGTAGTGAAGATAATCACCATACTGGGAAGATAAAGTTTAAACCTTACGAATAAATCTCTGGGGAGTTCAAGAAGATCAAGCCACCAACCTTTAATGGAGAAACTGAAAAGCGGGGATAACCAGAATCTTGGCTATCTGGGATGAAGAAATACTTCCAAATTTATAACTACTATAATCAACTAAAGGCCAAGATGGCTATTTATAATCTCACAAGAAAAGCAGATATATGGTGGCAGGACCTAAAAAGAGTAAAAGGTATAAGAGAGAAAAATATAAACTGGGGTACATTTAAGAAATATTTCAAGAATAAATTTTTATCTGAACAATATTATGAGGAAAGGGGTAAGGAATTTTACGAGCTAAAACTGGGAAAAATGAATATGAAAGAACTGGATAGTAAATTTCTAAGTCTGCTCAGATATGTTACATATATTGTGGATGAGAAACCTAAGGTACATCGGTTTCTTAGCTGTTTACCTTATCATATAAAGGATATAATTGAGTATGACAATCTGAAAACATTAGAAGAAGCAATGAGAAAAGCGAATTTTTGTTATGAACAAAATCATGAAAAGGAAAGAATGACCAACTGGAAGGCCAAAAGGAATAATAACTTTGAATAGAAAAAGAAAGATTTTGTGCCTAATCGAAATTTTAAAAATAGTAACACCAGAAATTTTCCTAGTAAAAATTCCCAAGGGAATAAAATTAATTCACAGACCAATCCAAATAATCAAAGGAATAAAGAATCTGCTAACAACCACAGTAACTATACAAAGAATTTTGAACGAAAGGAACACATAAAGTGTTGGGAATGTAATAGTCCGCATTATGCATCAGTTTGACCCAATTGGAAGAAGACTATTAGCAACATACACACAATACAGGAGGAGATGACTGTTGGTGATTTAGCAAGGACAATGCCCAGGATCAACTTAGCATTAGAGAACCGACAAATATATTATCAAACTTCAATGGTGGAAGTGGAAGGTAAGATAAATCAAATACCTATATCTATTTTAATTGATCTAGGAGTTAGTTTAATCTATATTTCTCCTAGTTTAGTAGAAAAGTGTAAGCTTCCAGTTGAAAAGTTTGCAAGATATTGGTTAGTTCAACTAGCTACTGGTGCAAAGAGAAAGGTAATTAGCTTTGTTAAGAATTATGCAGTAACTATGGATCAGTTCGAAACCCCGGTTAAGATCATTGTACTACCTTTGGACTCATATGATATATTAATTGGTATGGATTGGTTAGAATAGCATAAGGTGGTCCTGAATTGCTTTGACAAAACCGTCACTTTCATAAATAGCGATGGAAAGTTAATCAATGTAAAAGGAATCCCTAGGAAAACAGTTGTAAGGAAAATTTCTGCTTTGCAGTTAGGAGAGATGTTAGGAAAGGCTGTAAGGATTTTGCCATAATAGTAATAAATGAAGAAAACACTAACAACAAAGATAAATTAAAATTGGAGGATATTTCAATTCTAAGGGAATATTCAGATGTATTTATGGAAGAAATGCATGTACTTCCTCCAAAACAGGAATTTGATTTTACTATTGAGTTGGTACCTGGTGCAGTGGCCAGTTCAAAAGCCCTTTTTCGGATGAATATACTAGAATTAAATGAACTTAAGTCACAGTTAAAAGAACTCATTGATAAGAATTACATTAGAGCCAGTGTGTCTCCCTGGGGGGCACCTGTCATATTTGTTAAAAACAAGGATGGAACTCTATGACTTTGTATAGATTATTGTCAAATAAATAAAGTGACTATCAAGAATAGATACCCGTTACCTCGCATAGATGATCCGTTTGATCGGATATGTGGAGCCACAGTGTTTTCAAAGATTGATTTACGATTTGGATACCACCAGGTCCAAATCAAGGATAAAGACATCTTTAAAATAGCCTTTAGAACTCGATATGGACATTACGATTTTGTCGTTATGCCATTCAGGCTTACTAATGCCCCAGCTATTTTTATGTGTTTGATGAATAATGTAATGCACAAATATCTGTATAAATTTGTGCTCATATTTATTGACAACATCTTAATTTACTCAAAGTTCGAAGAGGAACACAAAGAACACTTAAAAATTGTCTTGCAAGAATTACCAGAGCACCGACTTTTTGCAAAATTTAGTAAATGTGAATTCTTTAAAGATAAAATCTAGTATTTAGGTCATGTGGTGCCTAAGGAAGGAATTTCTATTGACCAAAAAAAGATAAAGGAAATTGAAGATTGGCCAGTCCCAAAATACGTAACTTTCATCCGATCATTCATGGGGATTACTGGTTATTATTAGAGATTCATCGAAGGGTTTTCAAAAATTGCAAATCCTATAACCTCTTTGCAGAAAAAGGGGAATAAATTCGATTGGAATCAAAAGTGTTAAGACAATTTCAAAAAGTTAAAAACATTATTAACCACCACACCAATTCTAAGAATTGCTGACCCTAATAAATTTTTATAGTATGTACCGACGCATGCAATGACGGTTTAGGTGGAGTATTAACTCAAGAAGGACACACCATTTCTTATGAGTCTAGGAAGTTGAATATTCATGAGAAAAATTATGTGACCTATGAATTAGAATTAGCTGTTGTCATACATGCCTTAAAGATGTGGCGTCATCATTTAATAGGAAGGAATTTTATACTAATGACAGATAATAAATGATTGAAATATCTGTTGGATCAACCTAACTTGAATGCTAGGCAAGCTAGGTGGCTAGCTTTTCTGAGTGAATACGATTTTGAAATTCAACATATTAAAGGAAAGGAGAATAAAGTTCATGATGCATTAAGTAGAAATGCGAAGCCAAATTTTACAGCAACCATAAGCACTTATACAACACACTTGGAAGAACAATTAGAAGCTGGAATAGAACAAGATGAAAATTATCGAAAATTACAAGAAAAAGTAAAAGAAAATATAATAGAAAGTCTAAGTACAAGGTACGACTTGAATGAAAAAGGATTATTATTGTATAAAGATATATTATACATACCTAATGTACCTAAGATTAAGTTGTTAATTTTAAATGAAGTTCATAAAACTCCTTATTCAGGGCATCCAGGTTATCAAAAAACCATAACCATGCTAAGAAAGGATTATTTCTGGCCAAACATGAAAAATGAATTGGCAGAATATATTGTAGGTGCTTTGAATGCCAGCAAGTAAAAACTGAACATCGGAATCCAACTAGGCTACTTCAGCCATTGCCAATTCCTAGCTGGAAATGGGAGATAATTAGCCTTGATTTTATCATGAGACTACCTAAAAATCAGAAATTAAATGATTCAATAATGGTAGTTGTTGATAAGTTGAGTAAATCAGCCCATTTTATACCTGTAAAAACTACTTATAAAGCCACAAATATTGCTGATATTTTCTTTAAAAAAAAATTTTGGTTGCATGGAATACTGAAGGTGATAATCTCAGACCGAGACCCTAAATTTATAGGTAACTTTCGGAAATATTTGTTTAAAGGGTTAAATACTACATTAAACTTTAGTACCTCTTTCCATCCTCAAACTGATGGACAGACTGAAAGATTAAATCAAGTATTGGAAGATCTACTCAGAATGTATGTAAAGGAGAATCCAGGTAAATGGGAAGATTATTTACACCTGGTAGAATTTGCTTACAATAATCATTATAAAGCTTCAGCTAGATATAGTCCCTTTGAAATTTTGTATTGAAGAAAATAAAACACTCCCATCTCTTGGAGTAATCGAGTGGATAGGCTAGTATTAGGACCTGAATTATTGAAAGAGATGGAGCTAATTGTAAAATAGTTACAAGGTAACTTGAAAGTTGCACAAGATCGATAGAAAATCCAAGCAGACCTTAAACAAACTCCAAAGGAGTTCCAGGTAAGCAAACATGTTTTTATTAAGGTGAGACGCAAAAAGATTTCTCTGAGGTTGGGTAGTTGTGCTAAGCTAGCACCTCGATATCGTGGTCCTTTTGAAATACTGTCCAGGATAGGACAGGTAGCATATCAGCTAGCTCTACCACCAAATCTAAGAGTTCATAATGTTTTTGATATTTCTGTATTAAAAAAATATGTACATGATGCTACTCATGTTATTAATTGGAATGATGTGCAGGTGGAACCCAAAGGATATTTTCTAGTGGAACCGGATTGTATCCTTGAAACAAGGGAGATCTCACTTCGTAATCGCACCATTGGTCAAGTGAAGGTGCAATGGAAGAACCTTAGTCCAGAAGAAGCCACCTGAGAATTGAAAAGTCATATGCGGGATGTATATCCAATTTTATTTCAGGGGAACTCTAAGGATGAGGAATAAATAACATCAAGGACGATGTTATAAATTAAGGGGGTGTGTATGTCACATGCCCCAATTTGCAAAAACTATTTAATATTATTGAGAACATTATTTTATATTTTATGCTAAGTTTGTAATTGATGACCAAGTGGGGTCAAGAATAATTAATCTATTTCAGAATATTTTCTTTATAAATAAATAAATGATGAGACAACATCATAGGGAAGCTGTTAAAAGAGTGTTAACTGGTCACTTGGTGGAGGAGATTGGGTGGAGAGTATACTAACAAGTGGCAACATCCTCAAACTACTTCTAACTATTGCAGGTGGCAACTTCCCTATATTTGTGGTCATGATTCCCCAAGAAAGTGGAATTGGAGGAGGTGGCTCATTAAGTAAAAATTGACCCAGAAGACCTAGGTATTATTATAAATTTTTCCAGTGAAGAAAGCTGAGGATGCTCTTTTTCTGAAAGGTTATCATTCAGTATGAATGAAGTGCACATGAGAAATTCGATGGAGGGGACTGATTGAAGTGAGTTTGAGGGGTTAAATGCTGAGAACTAAACTTATGTAGCTATTAGGCTGAAGTTCTTACTGCTGTAAGTAGGTTTAGATTATTGCTGTAATTTGACCAATCAGGTGACAAAAGGTATAAAGGATACATCCTTCACTCAGTACTCTACTAGGAGGACCAGGAAACAAGCTCGGGGATCCTGAGGAAGTGCAGACTAAGATTTCTCCAGGATTTGGTTGGGAGGAACAACCTCCTTAAGCTGTTGTCACCTCATCATTTGACAAGTTTTTGTTTGTTCAGGTTATTTATAATTTGTGTATTGTTTTAGTAAATGATCATTAGTTTTCAAAGAAATACATGTATTGTTTTGGTTAGAGTTTATACAGAAAAGAATGTTCTATGATTATAATATTAGTGATTAGTATATTATGTTTAGAATAGTAGGCATATTAGTAAATGAAAGTAATTAGAAATAAATTACCACATTGTATTTTTCCATGCCTTGAATAGGCAGTACTCTAGTACAGTGGGTTGATCAAGTAGATGTGAAGATTTGTTTATCAACTCTGAATGAAAAATGTAAATGACTTTTTTAGAGTTTGTATGTGAATCATTACGGAAAATAGTAGTACTTACTCTAGCTACTGGAAGTATCTATATTAACTAATTATCCAAAAAAAATTGAATATATATATAATCAGTTATAGGCATACTATTCACACGAGCATTTCTAGTACTAATAATTATTATAAAGAAAAACACATAATAGATAGAATTATTTAAATAAACATAGGAATAGTTAAAATATATTACTAGGATTTTAACCAAGATAGTAATCCATAGAACTTGTTAATAAATTACTTCCAGCTCACATTTTACTATCTGTTCGGCAATACAAATACTTAGGGTTTACAAGAGGCGGGTTTAAATCCTTAAAGACAGACTTTTACTATCTTAACCATGAAATAACATTTAGCAGCTATAAATATTTATTACTAAAATTAATAATAGGAAAACAAAAGTAAGAACCATTTCTATAGAAATCCATATCATTTTCAGAACTGTAGGTTATTTCAAATAATAACAAAATTGAAAGAGAAACAGAGTGTTGTATTCATCTAAGAATACTGTCAAAATTTAAATAGTAACAAACACTATAAATCCCTGTTACTGAATGTCTTTATTTTAAATTAAATAACACTGTAAATGAACTAAACAGAAACAAAATAACATAAGCATAATGGCCCACAACTTCTTATAACCCTGTCAAGGCTTAAAATTTGTACAAAAACAAATCATATAATTTCTTGTAAAAACAGTAAGACAGTAAACCAAAAATTATATTTTACTAATAACCTTGCCAGTTTACAAGTTTTGACTCAGCGAGAAGTTATCTCTTTTCATTTAAAAACCACTGCGAACTCTTAAGTAACCAGGTAGAGGTGGAATAACATTATCTCAGCTTAGAGCCGAGTTCAAAGAAAAATATAAACAAAATAGTTTTTACATCATTCAGGACGTAAAGGATCTGCTAAGTAAAACCCAGATTACAGCTACAATAGACTTCCAGAACTCGCACATTTTTACCCGTTAGGGTTTTCCTTACAGAAACAAAACAACACATTAAATAAGCTATCCATTAAAAACCCAGGCCGAGTTCATTTAAGCAGCAAGTATCCTCATCTTACAACCACTGTAATACCAACACGAGAGAAAATCCACAGTGTAACCAGGGCTTTCCGGAAGTCTGCCTAGTTGAAAATCGAAGGAGCAAGCTCATTCCAACCTACAGAGCCAGGAGGAGAACCTGAAAAGAGTAACAATCCTTTGGTTACAAACCTCTTTAAAACATTTAAAAATTACGTAAGTAGAAAAATTGAGTAGGGTCGTTACGTGTTAAGCATTTATTTTTGAATGAATTTGAGGGAACCGAGCACCTTAGACTACTTAGTGGCACCTTGCCAGAAATTGAGAAGACGTCGGGACACAAAGCCGAAGAAAAACGAGTAACATTCCAACCGAAGGCAAAAACACATAATTTGTGCTTCTAAACTCGAAATCTTTGTTCACATTTTGGTGGCCAACAAGACTCAGACTTCTCTACACTAGAAGCTTACACATAATCAACCAATCTTCGAAACCAACTCATATCCTCACAAGAAAGAAACTGTCATCTTTCTTTGTTCAAAATGCAACCTGCAACAATGGAGGGGTATACAAGATTTCGATGGTCACGAGAAGACAACCTACAATAATGGAGGTGTAAACAAGATTCAATGGCCATGAGCTCGCAACTCGGCTAATTTGGATGAAGGCACCCTCACTCTGTGAAAAGAAGGGTTAGGGTATTTCCTTTTAAGTCAACTCAAGTTGTGGACAAAACCTCACCACATGTCCATGAAATTATTTTCCTTGTGATGGGTGGTGTTTGTATACTCATCAATGTCGATTCGAGCTTGCGTAAAAATCATTATAAACCAATCTTAAATCAACTATACATTGCAAATCATATGATTGATAATCGTGTTAATATTATTGTTTTGGATGTCTCGTTTGCCAGCTGTAGGCTTATGATATAGAAGTTTTCTTTTAGGGTTTGGTTATGTGTCAATTTATGAAGTTTTATAAATCATGTGAATTTATACATGTGTAAAGGAATCCTTTAATGTTAATCTACAATAGGAATGAGATCCAATGACACCTAGAATTGGGGAACAAAAGGGTACATGAGACCAAGTATTTATAAGGTATCTTAAATACGAAAATCAACAAACTTATCTTGAGAGTTCTATAAAAACAACTTGTAAAAAGGGGTTAGTTTCTAACTAAAGGATACACTAGGATTGAGTGTATAAGGTACAACTATGAAGAACTTAAAGTAAAGGTTTGTAAAGTAATTAGGAAGATTTCTCTAGCTAAAAAGAGATTCATGGTTCAGTTCTTTTATTAAATTAAGCTTTGGAAATGCTAGTAAATACAGTCCTTAGACTATGTTTGGAGTCTCAGTAACAGTTCTAGCAACTTAGTAAGAAGTCAATAGTTAAAGTAAAAGTAATCTTGTTAGCATTGAGAGATTTGTTGTATATAAAACCCTGAAATGATGATAATTGTGATGGACACCAAACAATATGGAGTGTATTTAAGCATCAAGATATGAACTAAAAATTCTTTACATTCTAAAACTCTAAATCACAGTCACTATAAACAGGAATACAAGCTTTTATTAGAAGTTGAATCAAAATCATTTAGGGTTTCGGATATCTTTTGACAGTATGTGATCATGCAGTTTAACCTATGCATGGATGGTTTGATATAATGTCATTACGGATTTTTGAAAACAATAGAATTACATATTAACATTACCTCTTATGGAGACAAGCTACAAACACTCTAAGTCTAGCATCATAAACATGCTAGAGAAGTATCTTCTTGACTTGAATATAAATATTATATTGTTGGGACGTATGTTTACCTGTTAAACCTGTAGGGAACCATCGGTCCCATTGTGTTAGCGTAAAGCTAAGTAATCCCCAACCACACATAAGAATATTTCCCTACTTGACAAAAGAAATCATCAGTATATCTAGCAGCAATAAAATAAATGTTCTTTTTCTAGTTCTAGAAGAATTACAACTACTAAGTCAAAAACAACATTAACCCAGCTATCAAGGAGAAGCCTTTAGTTAAAACAAAATATTTTAAAGAAGCAACTCTTTGTTTATATTATAAACTATTTTACTATCTGCTAACCGTTAGTGGTACGTTAGCAGCGACATTAGACATTTTATGTCACTTGAAAAATTTTAAAATTTTTACAAATTTTTGAGTTATTACATGCGGTATTAGAGCACAAGGTTCAAACACTAGGCCTGAATGTAGCTCAACTTGCTTATGTGGAACAATAAATTTAAATAAACATGCTGATGTTGTTTTCTTTTGAATGATACACCCAGAAAATTTTGTTTCTGAGTTAATGACAGGTTGGATAGATTGGAAGAATATGCAGATGAGGAATCTCATTACACTAAACAAAATAATTTTCAAAAAGAACCTATACAAGAAGAGATAACTAATAATTCTTCCGAACTACTACAAATAGTTAAGGAATTAAAAATAGAGATGGAATTGGTTAAGAAAGAAAATGACTAGAGAATCCTGAGATATCAAGAGGAGCTAAATTATATTTTAATAAAAATATTTCATACTGAGGGAAAAGATAAAGGAACTGAGTCTGAAGATATGGGTTACCAGCATAAAGATAAAAAGACTAAACAAGTTAAAAACCAAAGTAGCTCATATTCTGAAGTATATGGTGATTTACATAAACAAAACTTTCATTATACTTGTGACAGTAGTGCAGATAATCACCATACTAGGAAGCGAAAGTTTAAACCTTACGAAGAAATCTCTAGGGAGTTCAAGAATATCAAGCCACCAACATTTAATGGAGAAACTGAAAAGGGGGAAGAAGCAGAATCCTGGCTATTTGGGATGAAGAAATACTTCCAAATTTATAACTACTCTAATCAACTGAAGGCCAATATGTCTATTTATAATCTCACAGGAAAAACAGATATATGGTGGCATGACCTAAAAAGTGTAAAAGGTATAAGGGATAAAAATATAAATTCAAGTACATTTAAGAAATATTTCAAGAAGAAATTTTTATCCGAACAGTATTATGAGGAAAGGGCTAAGGAATTTTATGAGCTAAAACTGGGAACAATGAATATGAAAGAACTGAATAGTAAATTTCTAAGTCTGCACATATATGTACCATATATTGTGGATGAGAAACCTAAGGTACAACAGTTTCTCAGCTGTTTACCTTATCATATAAATGATAGAATTGAGTATGAAAATCCGAAAACATTAGAAGAAGCAATGAGAAAAGCAAATTTCTGTTATGAATAGAATCGTAAAAAAGAAAGTATGAGCAACTGGAAGGACAAAAGGAATAATAACTTTGAACAGAAAAATAAAGATTTTGTGTATAATCGAAATTTTTAAAATAGTAACACCATAAATTTTCCTAGTAAAAATTTCCAAGCAAACAAAAGTAATTCACAGACCAATCCAAATAATCAAAGGAATAAAGAATCTGCTAACAACCACAGTAACTATACAAAGAATTTTGAAGGAAAGGAACCCATAAAGTGTTGGGAATGTAATCGTCCGCATTATGCATCAGTTTGCCCCAATCAGAAGAAGACTATTAGCAACATACACACAATACAGGAGGAGATGACTATTGGTGATTTAGCGAGGACAATTCCCAGGATCAACGCAACATTAGAGAACCGACAAGCAGGTTATCAAACTTCCATGGTGGAAGTGGAAGGTAAGATAAATCAAATACCTATATCTATTTCAATTGATCCAAGAGCTAGGTTAAGCTAAATTTCTCCTAGTTTAGTAGAAATGTGTAAGCTTCCAGTTGAAAATTTTGCAAGATCTTGGTTAGTTCAACTAGCTACTGGTGCAAAGAGAAAGGTGATTAGCTTTGTTAAGAATTGTGCAGTAACTACGGATCAGTTTGAAACCTCAGTTAAGATCAATGTGCTACCTTTAGGTTCATATGATATATTAATTGGTATGGATTAGTTAGAACAACATAGGGTGGTTCTAAATTGCTTTGATAAAACCTTCACTTGCAAAAATAGCGATGGAAAGTTAATAAATGTAAAGGGAGTCCCTAGGAAAACAACCGTAAGGCAGATTTCTACTTTGTAGCTTAAGAGAGATGTTAGGAAATGCTGTAAGGCTTTTGCCGTAATAGTAATCAATGAAGAAAACACTAACAACAGAGATAAATTAAAATTGGAGGATATTTCGATTCTAAGGGAATATTCAGATGTATTTCTAGAAGAAATTTTGGGACTGCCTCCAAAACGGGAATTGGATTTTACTATTGAGATGGTACCTGGTGCAGTGCCCAGTCCAAAAGCCCCTTATCGGATGAATATACTAGAATTAAATGAACTTAAGTCACAGTTAAAAGAACTCATTGATAAGAATTACATTAGACCTAGTGTGTCTCCCTAGGGGGGCACCTGTCATCTTTGTTAAAAATAAGGATGGAACTCTACGACTTTGTATAGATTATCGTCAACTAAATAAAATGACTATCAAGAACAGATACCTGTTACCTAGCATAGATGATGATTATGGTAATGATGATGATGATCTTGATGATGATGGTGATGATGATGATGATGATGATGATGAAGATGAAGACCCGACCTTTCTTTCTTGGGAGGAGAAAAAAAGTAAGGGAATCCACCTCCTATTTGTTTTGTTTCACTATGAGGGAAACACCTCATAGCAAAGGATTTTAGGTTTACAAGATTAGCAAAAATTGTCCCAAAAAACTATGCTACAAACATTGTTATTGGTAGCATAGGTTATAAAGGATATTCAACACAACTGAAAAATTCTAGGTAGCCAGAGTTTATAGTGGAGGTTTTCTTTTCCGCTGCTTTACAATATATAATTTTCACTGGTACATGTGTTTTATAATATATGCAGTGATGCTTATAATACAATAATATGTATTGGTGTGTATTCAGTATTTTCAGTGCACTAGTGCGTATATTGTAATGTCAGTGCACCAATGCATACACTGTTTGATATAGGCACCAGTAAGTATATTGTAAAAAATCAACAATGCATACTTTTTATTGTAAGTGCATCAGAGGATATTTTTTATTATACATGAATGGATGCATATAAAATGCATAAAGTGAGATGGTGCATAATTGATATTAGAAACACATTGGTGCATGTATCATGTAAAGAGAATCGATGTGTATATGTCCTAAAAAAGCATTGATTCATACATTATGTAAAAGAGCACTAATGGGTAAAATAATTTGTTATCTTAATTCAAGGAAATGTAAAAGATACACCAACTAGTTGAAATAATAGAATTTGTATGGTTCACTGATGAACTTTTCCACATCGCAGATATGCAAATGCTATTTATTATTCTTACAAATTTTCAACTACTCATTAGAAAATCATTTTTTTATATTTATTTGTTGCAATTGGATATAAGAGTCGATTAAACTTTTGTTCATTGTAGCCATGAAAATCATTCATAAATTTGAATTAATTATCTACAAATCATATATTTTTAAAGTAATATTTATTTTTTTTTCTTAATTATTGTGCTTGGATAAGCACGTTGATTACACCTTTGTTCATAGTCACAATGCACATCATTCATCTATTTAATCAATAACGTAAAATTTTGTGACATTAGAAAATACGGCAGATGAAGAACACATGTTATTATATAAGAATAAGAAACCAAAAATTGGGACATCATACAAGTCCACGATAACCAAAATGTCATTTTTACATTTTACAATTATTTATATAATATATGATACAAGTTGAATGTGATTTTCATTGATGTCAAAGGAGTTCAGTGAATGAGAAAAGGATAACCAAAGACATGATGGCAGGGTAGACTTAGTGAAAGACAAAGGAATTACAAAGGAAGTAATGACATGGAAAGTATGATGATGTGGCATGTATGGTGAGGATGGAAAGACACATAATGGTGTTATGGTGCTATCAGGAAGTCAGTGTTGTAATCTAACATCATTCTGGAAAAATATGACAACTTTGTGAGACTTTGGAAATTGGCCAAGTATGAAAAAGTAGTCAAAACTACTCTAAGAGAATGCCTATCATAATTCATGGTTTGAATAGAATGCCCGTACCGGCATATTAGGCTATAGCTTGTTGAACTGGTTATCTAGCCATGGTCTTAGTTTTCCTTAATCATTTATGAGGAGAAAGTTATAAGTCTGCTAAACTAGGGTTTCAGGATAAACCTTTGAGAAATTCTTGGACATGGCTAAGTGTTGGAAAACTAGTCCAGGTGGCCTTTGATCCATGACATTTGATAAATTTATTTTCACAAGGATATCCCTTGGCAGTAATTTCCAAATGACCTCTCAAAATCTTGTTCTCAACACTAGTGCAATTTTCTTGTGTTTCTCAATATGCAAAATAATATTTTTCTACTTTTGGGAGATTGATATTTTTCATATGTGATCATTGTAAGTCAGCCTGAAAATATGGCTGGATATCCACTCCAACAAAGAACAAATCCATTCCAATTGATGAACCTATTGACATACACCCAACATTTGGCAGACATTTGAAAGTGGTCTTCTGAACTGCTTATTGACACTTAGACAAATTTCTTCAAACCCTAAGTCACCAAGGTGATTTTATTTTTTTCATCAAACTTGGAGAGTGAGACATCCACAATTTGATGAATATCATACTGACTCAACCATGCCAATATTCTCTCCTGCAACCTCATCATCCAACCTTGGTGGGCATTTTACTGGGATAGTGCAAATGAAGGTGAGAGGCACTTTTGGCAGATTGATATCTTCCTCCTCATAGACTCTTTGGGAAATCCAAAAGCATGGTTAGATGCACCAAACAACATAATAGATCCTATCACTTTCAGATATTTTTTTGCATCATCCTATGAGAGGTGGCATGCATTTCCTTGAGACCACTTAGGCAGATTTTACCAATAATTCCATAAACAATTTGTCCAAAACGTAAGGTGGATTTTTCATTTCATCCAAAAGATGAACTAATGCTACTATATGATGTATTACACCTTACTGAGCACACCTATGCTGATTTCACTCCCAGACTCATCTTCATTTGCCATAGGCAGGAATTTTACTGAACTTTGGTGTAAGAGTACCTGAAACCATGTTTTGGCAGATCCATATATTCTTCCTCGAGCATTATAAAACAAATGTGAGAACATGGGTCAAGTCGAAAAAACATACACCTATAGGATGACCATGTGGTACGGTCATTTTATTCAACCCATAAATTATTGCTGGCATTTCCCTAGAGCAATTCTGACTAATTTGACCAAAAATCCTTCTTTTGGGAGACCTATATCTTTTTCTTCAAGGAGTTTTTCTGAGAACCAAGGCCATGGTCAGATATATATTTCAAAAAACTATGGGATGGAAGGTCATGGCAGGAATTTTCTTCTTCTTATGAATTATGGTGGTCATTTTCATAAGGCAGCTACTTTAGGGTAGTTTTTCAACACTTGGTCAAAATCCCCAAATTATCATACTGTTACCAACTACTACCAAGCCCCTGCAATAAAATTTTACATCTCCCCTCGCCTCCAATGCCGCTCTAGACTGAGCAAGATTACTTGCATTTTTATGAACACTGTGATGAATAGTATTTTCATTGATGACAACATTAATGACAATCATTTTGGAAAAATATGGTAATTTGGTGAAAACTAGGAAAATGACTAAGTATGGGGGAATTAGTAAAAATTGCCTTAGCTAAATGCATGCCATAATTTATAAGAGAATATAAATTCCCGCACCACATGGGAGTCGTGTAGATTGTTGCTTTTCCTACTTGTCCATGTCTTCAGTTTGTCCTGAAAGTTCCTGAGGGAGAAGTTATGGACCTGCCAAAACAAGGGTTTGTGCCAGAGCAAGCAAAATTGCTAAGTAGCCTCAGAAAGATGCCACCCTAAATTATTGGTTAGAGTAAATGCCCGCAGCACCTGGGGATCTTGTAGTGTGTTGGTTTGTCTACCTAACCATGGTATTATTTATCCTTAAGCATGTCTGAAGAAAAAGTTGAATGTACCAAAATGAGGTTTCAGAATAAATTTTGGAGAAAGTCCTGTAAATGACTAAATGTTGGAAAACTAGCTTGGATAGCCTTAAGAAAATTCTCACCACAAATTGTGTGTTGAATAAAATTCCCACACCATATGGGGGTATTGTAGATTGATATTTGGCCTACCTCACCATGTCTTCATATTGTCTTGGAAGAAGCTGAGAAAGAAGTTTTGAACCTGCCAAAACAGTGTTTTAGGCAGACTGGACCATACTAAGAAAATTATCCAAATGTTGGAAAAACTATCTCATGTGGCCTTGGGAAAATTCCCACCGTACCCTATAGGTGTATGATAAAAATTATCTGAAGCTATCATCCTACGGCTTGTTGAAGAGGTTATGTCACCATGGTATCAACTCTTAAAGAAGATGTTCGATGACAAAGATAATGGTCCGCCAAAACATAGTTTCGGGATGTTTTGCACTATTCTAGTACTGGCAAAACTACCTCAGTGGCCTCAGGGAAATGCCCGCCCTATCTCATAGGATGATGAGAAAAATAATATGAAAGTGTTAGGATATATCTTGTTGATGGGTGCATCTAACCATGGTCTCAGTTATCATGTGTAGTATTTTATGACAAAGATATAAATCTACCAAAAGTAAGAAAAATATTATTTTGCATTTTAAGAACACAAGAAAATTGGTTCTGTTAGATTCAGGAAATTGAAAAGGAATTTTGAAATTCCTGCAAGGAGGGGTTATTTTGATGATAAAATTCATCAGGTAGCATAGTCATGTTCCTTGGTGAACTGACTATCGAGCCATACATTCAGTTTGTCTTATGATGGTCTCATATGGAAAATATCAATCTTCCAAAAAAAGGGAAAATAATATTTTGCATAGTGAAAACAAAAGAAAATTGACCAAGTGTTAAAAACAGGAGTTTGAGATGTCAGTTGGAAATGCCTACCAAGGGTTGTATTTGTGCGAGTAAATTTATCAAATGTCATGGATCCATTCTTTAGTAAGTTGTCCATCTAATCCTGACTTCACGTCTCCATAGAGTGTTGACACATGTGAAATAAGAGTATGCCAAAATGGGAAGAAATATGTTTTGATGTTCAAAAGAGGTTGAGAAGCTATTTTGAAATGCTTGCCAGAGGTTGTGTGTGTGTCAACAGATTTATCTTGGGATATGGTCTTGTTCATTGTTGAAATGGAGATCTAGCCGTGCTTGTAGGTTTACTTATGGTGATGACATGAGGGAGAAATCAATCTGCCAAAGTAGAAGAAAAAATGTTTTTACAAGTTAAATTTTTTTTTGTCTAAGTGTTAAATTAAACAGTTTGGAAGCCTATTTTCAAATGATCTCTAGATAATGCGTGTGTATCAAAAAGTTCAAAAGGTGACATGGATCTGATCCTTGTTGAGGTGGCTATCCGTCCATACTTTCAATTTGCATTATGACGATCATATATGCAAAAGATGGACCTGCAAAGTTAGTGAAAAATAATAAACACAGTTTATTAAATAAGAAGCTACAGGAATGTATTTAGAAAAATAAATAGAAATTTAATAAAAAGAATTAAGACAGATTTTTGAAGAGACACATCTTACTATCATGAGAGATGCAATGTTTAGAACAAGTTCTAACTGATTATTTGATTAAATCAATAAATAAATTGGAACAAGACATGAAGGAAAGAGATGACTAAGGACATGCATAATGACATTGACAAGCAAGCATGACAAGCATGGAACATATAGAGAGTCAAATGACCGATTTTGTGGTCATGAAGATTATTTGGGCAAGAAAAAGATGTTGGTGAAAATATGACAAGGAGATGGTGAGATGACAATAGACAAGAAAACTTGATGATAGAGATGGCTGCGGTCATGATAAGATTGGTAGAAAAAGACCCCCCCCCCCCCCCCCCCCTGCTCTCAGTGAGCATTGTGTCTAACATATTGAAGTTTTCATTGATTCCAACAAGTGTTGTGAAATGGCCTTTGATTTACTCACAAGGAGACCTTGATAGTTTGAGCATTGGAACACTAGGTGGCCGAGATGGTCCAAATGAAAGTTGTCCTTCTACTATGGAAAGTAATTAACATTGTGTCAACATCCAATATCTTAGTGGAGCATGGGGTCTATAAAAAAATGAATTGGTTAGAGTGATTGTTGAATGGACCCTCTTGTTGCAATTACTCTGGTTTAAATAAAAGGAGGGACTTGCAGGGTTGTTAAATTTGTTCGTAAGGTACACGACTTGAAGAATACAACTGTTATTTCGATCCTCAATGTTAGTTTGTATCCCCCAAAAAACGATGCATGCTTACCTTTTATGAATTTACCACCAGATGATTGTTGCAGAGTATGACTGATCTCTCTAGTTTTGGATATGGTTGATAAAGAAATATGGGCTCAATCCATGCTCAATCAATCTCCAAGAACCTTGTCGCAAGTATAGAAAATGTGATAAGTGATACAGATTGGCATGCTCCCGCAAAGGAGCTATAAATTGGCTTTCAATTTGATTTCACTCTCTGGCACAATATAATCAATGGACCACTAGCAATGTGAAAGGTAAAATGATCTATGCTAACATCATGTAGGTAACTAGGTTGCAGTAGTAGAGATAGTCTCAATGAGGTAGTCAGTTTCATGGAAATTATTATTTATCCATGACGACATCATATATGAACAAGTGTAAACCTCCCTATGCAAAATATAAGGGCACATGGATGGCCTAAGGCGCAGGTATATGCGAATTCTGTCATATATATAAAATACTATACCACACATAGCGAGTCAAACCGAGAGCCAAGAAAAAAGAGGCAACAGCGAGGGAAAAAAATAAAATCTATTCTATTATTATTGAGGGTTGCCATTTCTGGATTTCTCTCTATAATCAGATATTGCCATGGTTTTTCCACCATGATAAAAAAAATGAAGTATTAACCCATGAATGTTCAAAACGTGAAAACATTTCATGGAAAAATATGCCCAAATGTATTAGTGTAGCATCATGTCGCCTTTTGTTTATGTTCATGAATCATATCCTATACTAGTTAGTCTAGGATTCCAAGATTTATTCCAATTTCCATTCATTTACTCAGGTGAGAATCATTTGATTCAACACTCCTAGTCATTCAACACTCCTAGTCTCCCACACTCCACCTAGGCTGCTTAGTCTACCCATTCGAAGGAAGGGGGTTAGGCAATAGAGACAACGACAAATGAAATGGAAGTCCAACCAAAGAGAAGGGTTGTACAATATGTATATAGTCATCTCTAAAAGAAATGAAAGAATTTGTCATATATCTAACTGAAGATTATCATTACTTAATTTGTCAAGATGCTTATGTGGTAGCTCCTATGCCCGAGCTGATTTTGAGGGTTGGCTGTGTTGGCAACAAGGATCAACAATTTTAAATATCCTAGGGATGTACAATGTTAAAAGTACACTAAGTTTAGGCGGACACGCTGGCACTGCAAAAAAATCATCTTTTTAGTTTTTGTTATTAATGTTAGCGATGTGATGTGGGATCTCTTTTGGCCTTGTAACATAGCACTTCTAGTAGTGGATCTCTTCTCAAAAACAATTCTAGACACACATAAGTTTTAGTAACCCATGAGGCTACTTTCATCCCCAAATTCATATTATTCATTCAGATAAGGTTGCGGGTAGTTCTCAACTACTCTAATCACTTTCACATGATAGGAAACAAACATCTCCCTTCAAAAAAATTAATAGGTCAAAGGAAATTGCAATACAAAAAACCAATACTCCTATAGGTTATATCACTATGTCCACATTAACAAAACAAGTGCACCAATATTTTTGTAAATGGTTTTTTTCACAATCTCATCTTCCATCACGAGTAGTCATTCTCAACCTTTATTTTAGTCGCTCCTTGTCTATACTAACTCTTGAGTAATCCCCTTAAAAAGAATTCCACTTAATAAATCACCATGTACATGGTTTACCTCATTAATTCCATGTAAATGTTGAATCATTTGGGATTTCTTATTTTTATAATTTTTTTCTATAAAGTATTTTTAATAAATAATGAAATTTTGTTGTACACTTAGATTTTCAAAAGAAAAAATAAATTTATTTTTACATGTCAATGTTAAGGGTTCAATTTATCACAACCGTTCAAAGTGAAATGGGATCCTGCCCTTCAAATTTGATGCCTAGGGCATTGTTTTCTAGATACGACAAAACAAGAAACCTCAATCATAATAAAAAAACCAACCAAAAAAAATAGAATAAAAAGCTAACAGTAATCCAATCATGAATTAATGGAAACAAGCTCTGCACGTGCACAATAGAATCGTCATACACAGTAGCATAAAGCTTCCAACTTTCATGTATAGGGTTTAGTTAAGCAGACTGGCAAATCGATAAAGTGTTTCGAGTCTTGAGGTAGCAACAGATTCTCCGTACACAATAGCATCCAAGTTCGCGGCAGACTGCTTTAGTTAAGTAGATAACATGTTTTTCTAGTATTAGTGAGTTAATAGAATCTCGGTACACAATAGCATCCAACTTCCAAGTTCCAAGCAGGGGTTAAATTTGATGCACGTATGGACGTTTTTGCATATTTTACCAGTAAAATACAATCGATGATGAAATAAACACGTCAACGTTGAAGTTCATTTATTTTTTTTAGTTGTCAATTTGACGGGCACTATCAAAACTTATTAGTATCTAAATTTTATATATTATATTCTGAGTTATTGTGGCTACGGAATGTATCATGGATATATTTAGAGGTTAGATTTCCATTAAGCACAGGTGCCACACTACTAGATGAATTATTGTGGCTTCGAAGTGGGTCATGGATATATTTCAATTTTTGAAGGTTGGATTTCCATTGTGCCTAGCTGCCAATTGATCAGATCATAGAAAACTATATGTTTAATCACTTCTTAATTGTGATAAACGCATTTATTGGAATTTGGTTTTGGTAGAGGAGTCCAGATCCATATATTAATTCGATTCCATTTCCAATAGAAGTTCTGACGCGATAAGTGAGCAATCCAACGTTGATAACTGCTATGTCTAGTGCTTAAAGTTTGTGAATGAGAAACACCCATTGTTATAATCGCAATTACTTTTCAAAATAACTTATCGTGCGAACCTCTCCCTAAATGAATTTACTCCATCTGGTCTGAGCCTTAAGATCGTTATATTTTACATGCATCGATGCCTGCAACTGCTTCTACAAGCTAATTTCTATCCAATTCTTATGAGGAAACATGCATGGGAAACATGAATTTAGAGGAAACCAAATCATATGAGTAGTGGAATGCATGGCCAGCTTTATCTGATCTTGAGAACTGGATTCATGGACAGTTGGTGATATATTTACACTGGTGCAGGTGAAGTAGTGGGGAAACAGAAATACATGGTAAAAAACCAGGGGAATCAATCGTTTTCATTTAGGTATATAGATATGAAGAGGAATGAATTCCTATGGGATTAGATACACAAGCATAGACGAATATTGAATTTAAAATAATAGGGTCCAAAATTGTTTGAACGAACACTTGAATACATATAGAGAAACAGATAGACATGTAGGATCATGAAGATAATGGAAGCCAAAAAGTATTATATATTTAGGCTCAAATTGTAAATTGCAAGGGGAAGAATCCAGTAGAAGCATTTGAATATAGACGACAGCGATTTAATCAACACGAAATATAGATAACCGCAAAACCATTTAATATAAAATGCATATAAATTCATAAAAAATCTTATATCGACTTTCGGTTTATAAAGAAGTGTGTTTTTCTTTTACAGAAACAACACAAATTTTGGTGGGAGTCATGTGGCTTTCTGAATTGTCAACAGATCCATACAGAACTAAACTCCCACACTATATAGTGACTCCTGAGTAACTAGGAATAAACTCTACAAAGGTTAACTAGTTATGAGTTACTATACAATCTCGCAGGCCGTAATTGATGGGTTTAGCTACCAAAGGCTACGAGTAGCCACTGAACCAAAGAAATGAAATTTATGAATGAGATTTAAAGCCAGATGTGACTAACCCGTCCTCGAACAGAAAAAAATAGAAGTACATAATCGATGAAATGTATCCTGGCCGGGGATCGAGGAGAGAAACAATGAATGAGATCAATAGGAGCCGGAGGTCATTCTGGACCAAATTTCATCTTTTCCATCCCGGTTGCAATATGAAATTTTGATATGACAGCTAGTTTCCACTTCAATTCTTTTTCCCTCTCAGCAACAAAGAAATCTGTGTGAGATATGGAATTTATTTTCACTTAAAGGCATCTATGTTAGATTTTAAAGGTACCATTTCTTGCCATGTGCATATCCTATCTGAATCCGACATGAAGAGGAAAAAAAAAGAGTCTGAAACCAAAGAACCCTGGTCATGAGAACGCTAAGGAGAACCCACAATTTTTTTACACCAGAGTACCCTGGTCATGAGAACGCTAAGGAGAACCCACAATTTTTTTACAGCAGAGTAGAAGAGAGAAGATTGAGTTTTCTTTGTCAATGTGCCTAGTGTTCATTAGCTGGCTATCGATCCCTTCAACTCCCATTTTCTTGTAGAATAACTTGTAAGGTGAGTGCATTCTAGAAATTCATCTCCTTATTTATAAAATTAGTTATCCCATTGAATATAATTTTCTTTGTTATTTAAAAGGAGAACTTATGCATATGCCTGACAGTGTAACTCTGTATTTTCATTTTCATGATTTGTACTAGAAATTAGCTTCTAACCTTTTGTTTTTATTCACTTCATGGATTTAGGTTTAATTTTTCTCAATGTAACTTTGTATATGTATTTTCCATTTCATTATTTTTCTCAATGTCTATATTTGTATTTTCCATTTCATTATTTTTCTCAAGGTATTTATATGTATTTTCCATTCCATTGGTATTGGAAATCCGCCTCCAACTTTTTGAATCACATCAGACATTTAGATTTAATTTTTTTATAAGAAAAATGTTTATCCACCCAAATATATATCAATTATACAGTATAAACAACCTGCAAGCTCCCGACAATAAGATATCCTATGCTGAGGTTTCATTCCAACTCCTTTTTTTTCATGGATCTTTAAAGTTAAGTCTAGAAAACCAAGACCCATCTTTACGAAGTGTGTATCCTCCTCTTCATTTGAATTTTTATCCAAAACCTACTTTTTATGGATTCCATAATCAATATTTTCTTTTATACAGTTTCTTAGATAAAGGACGAGTGTGGAGGCTTCCCCTGCACTCAAATGTATGTAAAAGCTCACGCTCACAAGCTCTTGATGAAAAAATATAAAAAAAAAACTTTTAAACTTTATTAATCAAGTAGGTTTGAGAGTTTGAGAGCCAATGATGGCTTTCAAGCTCTTTGTGTTATTTACCATCTTATGCTTGCTGCTAATAGATGCTCAACTTATCCTTGATGCAACTTTATTGCTAGAGATAAAGGGCACTTTAGGGTCAGTCCACTATGATAATGTGTTTCTTTCACCATGGAATGATTCAATCCCACTTTGTTAATGGAGGGGAATCCAATGGATAAAGGAAGATGGAACACCTTTCAATTGCAACAATTCATTAGGAAAAACAAATCTCAAATCTCATTCTATACATAGACCCTTCAATTTTTGCTTACAGTATTGAACTTCAGGTAGCTAGGCTTGTTTACATGAATATAAAAAATGCTCACAGGAATTATTCCCTCATATCTTTTCAATAACTTGAGCTTTGCATTCCTATCATTAAGCCAAAATAGGAGCATACCACCTTCACTATGAAACTTACATGTTGTCACCTAGTTAAGCTTGATCTTGATCAGAATGAACTTGTTGGTACCGTCCCAAACATAACATGCCCAAATCAACAAAAATGGATTTTAGTGATAACCATCTTAAGGGATCAATACCTAGTTTTCTGCCAAGTTTCAGAAACCTCCATGTTGTTGATCTCAACAATAATTCCTTCAGTGGGATAATCTCAAAATCCTTTTCCAATAAGAGTTTCTATGTTTTGAATTTCTCACACATTAATCTCACAGGCGCCATAAGGGAAACCTAAGTTTTAACTGCTTTTTGGGATAATTCAACAGCCACCACAACTAAACCATGGTAAATATGAAGTGTGGTCCTAACTGGCCCAATTTTACAAGTTCTTCACTCTTCATGAAGAAATTTTAAATTTTAATAGAAGGGTAAATTTTTTACTCAAAGTTATATGTAGGGTACTTTAGAAACAAAACCGTCAATTTTTTTTTCATTGATGGGTAAGGGTGCTTGTCAAATTTAACCCCTCGTTCCAAGTAAAGACTTTAGTAAAGCAATTTGGCCACGCCACCACAGTATGAGCTTGACAGTTTTTGTTCCAATGAGGTTGGACTCTTTGGATTTTCATTTCTCCTATAAAATGACATTGGAATTGCGTTTTAGTCGTGTCAAAGAAATTCTTATCAAAGGAAGTTCTAATGATGTTTAAATTTTTTTTAGTATCTTTTATTTTATATTTTTAAAATGGGTTGGACTTACATTTAAGTCCTATCAAAGAAATTATTATCAAATAATGTTTACATTTTCTTATTATCTTTTATTTTACATTTTTAAAATGCATTGAAATTACATTTCAGTCGTATCAAAGAAATTCTTGTCAAAGAAAGTTCTAATAATGTTTATTTTTTATTATTTATTATTTTATATTTTTAAATAGTTATATACTGTTATTTATTTATTTATTATATATAAAAATCAAAGGTCTTATATTGATGTAACGATAACTTGAACCCATGGATCAAATTTGAAGCATAAAGTCTAATTTCACATTGAAGTGGGATGATATACTAAACATTTCAATGTTGACATGTTAAAAAATTTATCATTTATTTTAGCTAAAAATGTAATAATACATTAAAATTTTATTCTATATTAAAAGAAATGTAATTAAAATCTCAATATAGTGACAAAATTTAATCTCAATATAATGACAAAATTTACGTCATTTCAATATGATTTTTTTTTATAAACATACAAAGTACTTTGACAATATAAAAAAAATCAATTGAAAAACATTTATAATCAATGGAGATTGAATCATAAAGTAATAAAACTTCTAATAAAAAAATAAAGATTGGATGAAAATGGATACAATCTATACTGTTTCCAATGAACATAGAGATCGATAAATACAAAAGAGGGAGTGAATCTAAAAATTATGTTCATGAATACCAAAACTATTATCTTGGATCACTTCAATAACGTACTTCACTCCTTCCTAAGAAGAAGAAAATAAATACTTATAAAATAACACAACCAAAAGTATTCTCATGCTGCATATACATGAAAATTCATACAACCGAAACAACCCAACTAGTATTGAGCTCCACTAAGGAAACACAACACTTTATATATATTTTTGGCCACTTAACTCTATGAACTAGAGGATAGACATACGTCCATGAAGAAAGCACCATAAAGAGAAGTGTCTTTTTATGTCTCTACAGGCGATGTGCATTTATGTAGGTGGGTAGCGGATTGGTGGTGTTGGAGAAAATCTATCCTTCCTTTGCTCAAGTGGAACCCATGGATTTTGAAGAGGGTATGAGATACACTATGAATGAAAAGAACAAGAAAGGGTGGAAGTAATATAAGTAGGGGTTGATGGTGATAGTGTAAACAACTTGAGCAACGGTCAAATTAGGTAGTGGAAGCAGTCTGAGAAAGGGTCACAAGTTAATATCATTTGAACTTGTGATTTGGATAGGAATGATATAAGGGACCTCTTCTCCTTCAATCCAAATTTGCACGCCAAATGGAAAGCTTAATTGTTCATGATTCTTACAAAAATTTATAGTGATATCTAATAAGAAGGAAATCTTTTCTCCTATTATGTTTTGGTGCTTTTGAGCAATAAATTCATCTTTGTGTAAATAGCAATAGATCCATTTGATACAAATGGATGATATCTTTTGATCGGGTCTCTATATTAACCATTCACAAACGCAGTGAAAGAGGAAGTGATCCACAATCTCTCTTATTAGCTTGATTCTCCATGTCTCACTTCTCAATGACAAAGTACACATTCATGAGAAAGTGATCAAGGAACTTGCTTCTACAAGAACGTTGATAATTGAGCTTGTTTTCTTTCCTAACAACTCACTTTTTCAAGTATAGATTGAAGCCCAGAGCTACATGTGTCATGGGATGAGCTCTTGTTGTCCCATATATAGATACCATAACTCTAGCAAGTACTAAAACATGAAATGAGGTAGAAATACAAAATTGAAATAGTCTTGAGACTCGATGACGATGGTGGAAGCAAGTGCCACCTAAGTAGGGTTGATGAGTTTGGAAGTTGGAATAATGATACACAAAAGTGTAAAGTTTAAAACCACTTCAATTTCAATATTTTAAACTTTTGAAATTACATTTCCAAAATCCAATAACCATAGTTCCAAATCCACTTTCATAATCACATTTCCAAATTCCAATAACCATAGTTCCAAATCTAGATTCTCTAATTCCAATCACGTAGCTACAATAATTATAAACCAATGCAAACTATGATGAATCAACTCTAATTATAATTTATGTTCATCCACCACACAACTTAATTCTAGATTATTTGATTACATTCGATATTAATACATTACTTATTTACCTTACATAGAGATTGGTTGCGATTTGAAAAATGAATAGTTGTTAAGCCGCGATAAGCATTTGAATCCTGTTGTTAGTTGATTTCAAATTTGATAGCCTATCAAAACACAACCATAATTAATGTGCTTATAATCTACTAGGCTACAAACTTATGTTATGTGATTGTTAATTAATGGTTTATTTGCTACTAGGCTACCATCTTACCAAAGGTGATTGCCAATTAATTATTGGTGCTTAGAGTTGCAGTGTCCATTGCACATGATTATTGGTTATAACCTTGTGGACATAGTGGAAAGGTATAGACTAATAGAATTTATGGTTAACATTTTTCAATATATTACAAGTTCTCCATCCAATTTAACCTAGGAGAAAGAGCTATCAAATCACGTTATTCTGAGAAGCTTTCTCAGTCAACATTAGAGGAATTTTGGGGTCTAAAATGGGCCTCCTAAGGAAAATAATAAAATAATAGTTAAAATAATAAAATAATAAAATAATATTGATTAATTTTGGAAGAAAAAAGAAAAAAACTACCTTTTGTGTTCGTATTTTTGACATATCTCATTTGTGTTTTTACTCAAATTTCGATCGGGAGAGCTTGTTGGATGCGTAATTTGATTCCGCATCCAACGAGCTCTCCCGATCAAAATTTGAGTAAAAACACAAGGAGATATGTCGAAAATACGAACAAAAAAAGTAGTTTTTTTTAATGACAAATATGTCAATTCAACCATTATGGTTGACTTATTTTATTGAAATTCTATTGGTTCTTGAATTCCAACTCACAAAAACTTATTTTGGCATGTTTTCTTATAAGGCCCATTTTAGACCCCAAATTTCCTCTAATGATCCCTTCATTTCGGACAACTTTTTTAACAAAAAAAGGAAACATAGATATATACCAAAAGAGTACATTATTGTGACTCCCACGCCTCACATACTCTCTCTTCTAAGTTTGAAAATCTTTGTGTGCCATTCTCCTCCATTAATTTCTCCTTGTACAATCTCATTCGATTCTTCTCCAATCCTCTAGATTTTGGGACTAGCCATAGTTTCAATGAAATCATGAATCCATGGATAGTAGCACAACCACCTTACATTATGACACACATCCCATCCAACAAGTGATAATTGTTGCATATAATAAATTGGTCATGGATTTGCAAAACATGGTTTTGACTCGATTTGAAACCTGAATGAACACAAGGTAGAGCAGAATTTTCCAGGATTACACAATATTTTGATGGCCTCTGGCCTACAACAATGAAGAATATTCCCATTTGTAAATCCAAGAAAAGTAATTTTATTATCAAATCAAGAGTAGACATGAAAATCCAACCATCCTATGATACTATTAAATAAGAATTAAGTCTTCTTCCAAAATGCAACCATGCTAGAAAAACAAGAATTTAAGTATTAGAACACAGCAATCATGTTATTAATAATAGCCTAATTATGCATAGTTCATACTAATATGATTGTACATGTACTAGGAGATTTAAGCCAAAAAATTTCAGTTCTAAGAAATTTTATAAAATAAATACAACCTATTGCAACCTCACATCACAAACCAAAACATAAATAAATATGTATTTCATTACAATTGTTAAATCCTCTGCATGGAAGGACTATTGTAGTAATGAAACAAAATAATAAGCGTTTTAAAATTCATATTCATTTAATATTTTTTTATAAATAAATGATATTTGAATAAAAAATAATTACAAACACATTGATCTAGAGTTAATAGCCAATTTATATCCTGTTGTACAATCTCATTTGGTTAATAATTGAATGATGCGCTTTATGACTTTATGAGACGCTTTGGTTTCTTCCAAAATTTTATCCATGTATGAATGTATATTAGAGTTAATTGTATTTGGCTAGGACAATGCAAGTTAATATATGTGTTGTGGATGTGTTCGCAATTAATTTTCAATTGATTTGGCATAATCCATGTGGGGATGAAGCTACATGTAATGTGGCACTCACATTTAAACATAATATTAACTTTTTTAAAGTTTCATTATGATTTAAATTTTGATAAATAATGATTATGAAGTGCGTGGAGAACTTGGGTTGGGATTCTTCATTTGTTGTCTCCTAATTGTCAATTCTCAGCAATCTAAAAGTTTGACTAGTGAAAATTTGACCAACTCTTCGATTGCAAAGTTACAAAATAATGATCAATTTCATAATTAAAGGGCGTGACGCGAGGTTTTTTTGCATGAAAAAAATTGTTGTCTTTCTATCAAGGGTAAAATAGGTCCTGAAGGGAATCAAAAGATTCAAATTTGAAACCTTCTCTAGCTCCTTTCTAATAGTGACTTATAAGTGACATTATGGATTTGGCATCTCTCAATTAAAAATTAATATTAATATAATAAATTCAAATTCAAATATCTTTTTTATTTTCTTAATTTTTTAATGTAAAAATAAATTAGAAAAACTCCTAAATTACTAGTTCTAATACCATTTCATAAGAATTTTCCACACTAGTAAGGGGAAATATACCATGAAGCCATTATGGTCCATACAAGAGACATGAATGCAATACAAGAGTGTATATAACTTGTTTCATTAATTGTAGTGTAGAAAAAATCATTAAAATGAAAATAGAAATACATATATTAATCCATGTTGATGTATTACTCTATCTATTCTAGTTCTTCCTTGGTATCAGATTGCATAATTTGTGGTGTGTTATAGCGGATTTCACCACTCTATGTGAATCACACTTTGTATGGCCTTCCCCTATCCCGCTGCAGACTCCTTAGACCCTATGGACCACTTTTTGTCCTTTGATGTTTCCTTGATCATCCCTAAAAACACATGAAAAAGGCTATACGCGACTTTTAAACCTATAAGCACGTATATACGTGGGTTTGACCACTAAAACCGCGTACATCGGGATGTGTGCATAATCCAAATCCTTTTGGAGTTTTCCTTGACATGGATCCGACTCATTTGACTACTGGCCTTCGTTGTGCCTTGAGAACGCTCGGATTCGACCTTTCATTACCCCTTTGAAAAGCTATATAAGGAACCCCTTGTACATTGAAGGCATAAGAGAGAATTGAGAGCAACGAAACTATAGTCCATTGTTGCTGAAACTTATGCTTGATTCTACATCCATTTTTCCCTTGGAGAACTTTTGTGTTCTTCCCAAGCTTGCCTTTTTCTTGTGAGCTTGCTATCGAGAGATGGAGGATTGAAGTGGTGGAGGCCCAAGTGGGGGATTCAGTTTCTCCAGTTCGCAAACGTGTCATCAGAGGTTGTATCTTGTAATCTCCATTGGATTATGTCAAATTCTTATACATTATTGATTATATATGCTAGAATAGATCTAACACCATGATATATAGAATTCTTGTATTGTTTACTTGTTGTTGAAAAAGTAACAGATCAATTCAAGCAGAAGATTGGAAAGCTCAACGGGGATCTACTTCAACCGTCCAGAATAAGGTACGAGGTCTGATCCTTTAGTGTTAGACATTTAATTTCTATTGCATATTGGAAAGGATTGATTTCTAGAGTCAAGCTGTCTGTTGTGGTACCCTAATCCATAGGAATTTCTCTCCGTAATAGAATTGGCGACTTTGCTGAGGATGTTCCTTGTTTTTCTTTGGGGTTGGGGGCATAATGGGCTTGATATTCTTGACTTGCTCTCTGTTTCTCCCTGTTTATATGTTGCATGTTATAGTATGTTCATCGATTGACACTCCCCTTTATTGATTTGACCCTTGGCCTTCTTTTTACCACTGCCTTCTCTGTATACGCAGGTTTTTGGCCAAAAGTCATGTATACACATAGGTTTTTGGCCAAAATCCATGTATACACTCAGGTTTTTGGCCAAAAGTTGCGTATATATGTAGATGTTCTTTAAACAGTCGCATACATCCTCCCTTTTGGTGAGTTTGATGTTGTGGGAAGTTGTTGGGTGGGTTGTGAGTGTGGTTGGGTCTTTCTTGGGTTTGTTGTTGTCTATTGGATGCTTCTTTTGTGACCAAAGATAGCATTTTCATTGATTTTTCTTTGAAAGTAGTTTTAGTCATTTATCCTTTTTGTTTTTCCATTAGTGCATTACTCTTTTTCATCTCAGTGTCTTGTTGGGCTTGTCTTTTATACTTGCTACAAAGACTAAGAGTTTTAGATGACTTTTATTGCATTTTTCATTCTTTTATATTGAAAAATACAAAGTAGTTGCACTCTTAGTTGCACCTTAGATATGGATTTGAGAAGGTACTTGCATTGGATTGCTTGGATGAGAGTTGTTTTTAGGCTTTCATATAGGAAGGATTGCATTGACATTCGGAAAGGAATATATATTTATGCATCTCATGTAGTGGCATACCCTATTTTTCATTTGACAAAGATTGCACTTAGCATTGTTTGTTATGGTGTGCATATTTACTTCACTGGTGAGTCATAACTTCACTCGTTGCACGGCCATTTCTCTTTGAGTAATTACAGCCAATTAAAATCAATGCTAAATTAAAATGAACTACACTTTTTTCTTTTCTAGGGTGCACCAACAAGCATAGGTTTAAGGATCTTGGAATAGTTCATTGTAAGTCAATCCTCCAAGATCACTAAACAACAACATCTAGGTGTCTGTCCAAGTGAGTGTGTGAAATCCTTGGTATAACCAGTGTTTCTTAGGATCCTCCTCTCAAAAGGGAGTTAAGCACAAGGCAGTGTGAGCGGTTATGATTGGGATGACCCCTTGTTGTAACTGAGTAGCACCGGAGATATTTCCAGGATTGTATTCGTATCTGGGGGCTCTTTCAAGAGTTTCGGTCTTTGCTACCCTGCCCATACGGTCAATCCCGCCTGCGATTGTCCGCCTGAGCATTGATTATATTGAGGTGACCTTAGTGGCCTTACCTAGGATATCGAGGGGGTACTTTATAGGGGTTATTCTGTTGGTGTCCCGACCAGGTAGAGGTCGGACAACACAGTTGCTTTATGCGTTGAAGCTGAGGGCCACTATAATTGGTTACGCACCTCCGCTTGTAGTGTATGGGAGTTTCAAGCCTCTCTTAGGCGAGACAGACCTGCTGCATTCAGGAGCTCACATATCCTTGTTGGAGCAGGGTCCCGGCAATGGAACATTTGTTGGTCTCTCTGGGTAGATCCGGGTTTCCTTTAATGTACCAACAAAACCCCTAGTTCACTGGCCCTTTCGGTGACAGACCTTGGAATGGCCTAAAGTCTCACCTGAAGTGATCTTGGATGGGTTGGCTGAGGACTCAAGTGTCCTCAGTCAGGTTCTGTAGCATCCTGGTGGTCACGCGACTCTTCTTAGTTAGCGGTTTCTCTCCGCGATGGTGACCTTTCTTACTTACTGGTCCTCGAAAGGAGCGATCTCTTATTGCATCGCTGATGCTAGCACGATGCGCAAACTATCTCCTCTACTCAGCTCCTATCTTGCGATATCTTACACCACGGTTCCTCTGGCAGTGCGATATCGCCTTTCTATACTGTGATATCTTTTACGGTAAGGCTTCAATATGACTCTCACGGTCCAATGGCTACTCTCATAGTATAATAGTTAAGCTAAACATCCTCACTTAGACTCCTACAGTCTAATATACTTAACATCAACTATGCTCAACTTGCTGAACTAATATGCAGAAATCACTTAACACTGTAACTGTAACTACCGCGCATCAAGTACTGAGAACTCGTATACAAAATACTTAATAGATTCAACTCATAGTTAATATTCCACGCTACTGTAACTAAAGATAGCATACATTTACTCATTCATTAAATGGTAGTAAAGTTCATGTAATGAATAACAAATAACAGATAAATAAAGCACAGTCACATGAATAGTCGCACAACACACTGATTTTACATGGTTCACCTCCAGGGGGGAAGCTACATCCACAGGAACTAGTTTTTAGATTATATCTTGAGAGAGTAAACACAGTTCCACTGCAACCTGATGTGCAGCTTGAGATCTTCTGGAAAACTCCGCGCTCACCGCCAAGAGCCCTTCTCTCTTAGATCTCTTTTCTTATATTGCCTTCTCTTACAATATACTCTCTTTCCTCTCTCTCTCTCTCTCAATCCCTGTGGATCGTTCAATCCCTGTGGATTGTTACATACACGCTCTAGGGGTCAGCTACTGGTTACAGTGAGATAATATAGATGGACTAACAGAACCAGAGCTCGATTATTACAATACTGAGACACTAGAGACACTTAGCTAGCTAAATGACTCAGAATGCTAACTGTCTAACTGTCTAAACAACTACCCAAATGTCTAACCGTTTACAATACAAAATACATCCTTATATAGGTGGCTCAAAGGTCTCGCCATTACAACACTGTGGGCATGTCCCAACAGTAACCCCAAAAACCCTAACTGCGAAAGTCAGCCCATCTGTACTTGAACTGTCGCTTTTCGTCACACCACATCTTTCTGTAGTCTTCCACGCTTCCCGACGCTGATCGTGGGTATGGGTGCTGCTTCCTCGATCACTCCGCTTCTATCCTTCATCTTCAATGCCTCGACCTGTTGCTCCTTTTCCTTTATGAGGGTAGATGAGCCCTCCTCTCTTCGCCACTTCCTTAAGTGCAGTGGTTGATCTCTCTCTTCTCGGCAACTCAGGTATTGTTCTTCTTTGACTTCCCTGTCCCGATGTAGCAGCTTTTCCTGTAGCTGCGGGACCCTGCTCCAACAATCCTCCCCTTGGTTTGCTTGTATTTTGGCTATAGATTTTCTTAGGAGTATGCTCTTTGTGCGCTAGTTGGCCTTTGGGATCGTGGTTACTTGAGTATTTTTATGCTCTCTTGAGTTCGGGACCTTTTATTTTTGGCATGCCTGGTATCTTATCACCCATTCTTGGTCCTAGTATGGACCCTGGTGTCAGACTTGGGGGAATCACAGCCCCTTACCATGCTCATAGATTTCGGAATGGTCATCTTCCATCCTCTACTCCATTCGTGGAGGATTTTTTCCCTTCGCTCAGTCTTTACACCAGTGGTCACCCTCACTGGGGTGGTAGTGTATGCGTGATCATTGGGTCTACACCTTAGTTTCCTTTTTATGTCTCATCATTCACCGCATTGTTTCCTTTGGGTGCTATTGTCATGGTCATTCCTCCCTATATCCTATAGTTTGGATTCTTTATTGACTATTTTGGGTTGTTTTGGACTAATATGGTTGTCATGTAGGGTCCACTTTTTGTACACTCTCTCTGAGGTTTTGACCCATTCATGCCTATCACAGGTATTATGTCTGAACTGGCATATAGGTTAGGATTTCACATCTGCTTGCACTTATGCATTGCCTTATGACCGTTCCATCTTAACCTTAGGTATGAACCCATTCCATGGTATCACGAAACCTTCATGCTGCTGTTAGAAGTGGTATTATGTAAATGGTAGAGCTTTCCTATACATGGGTGTCCTAGTTAACTCCCCTTTGCATTTGGTACCCATGCTGTGAGACTTTTCTTAGGTCCGGGAGTTCATTGTATAGTACTGCCATGACATTTCGCAAGAGCCTCATACTCCTCTTTATCTTATGCTGGCTTATTTCACTCAGGACTCCCTCATGTCAAGTTGTGAATGCATTATCATGAGATTTTCCTTCCTTATTGAGCTTTATGTTGGCTCCCCTCACATTGTGTTTCAGCCATATAGCTCGAGCTTGTCTCATGTCTAGCCATGCAGAGCCATTTTTCTATCCTTCGCAGCTTGATTCCCTTTTTACCAGGAGGGGATTTCCCCCCGAGTGTCGATATCCTACACATGTATCCTTGCATTGAGCATAGGTATGTTCCACCGCTTGGAACTAGTTTGTTTTCCCTTATGAGACTCGTCTTCTCCTAGTTTGTAAGTATAAAGCTAGTTTATTCTTTTTTCAAGCTTTTCAAATAACTAAAAAAGTCCAAAAAAAAATTGAAAAACCAAAAAGCCGGACAAGGAAAGATGTTATCTTTGGCAGTTGTCGAGTCGTGTCACCTTCTAACAGAGCACTATATATCACATCCATTGGTTGGGTTATAGTTTGACTTTAGGAGCTGTACTCGTTTATTTGAGTTTATCGCCACCGACTGGTTAAGCTTCCAGTCCCTATGGAGCCTCTATTGATGCCTCCTGTGTCACAGAGATGTCCCAATTTGTATATCGAGTCTATGCTGCCTTCATTCAGTCACCATATGCCATTATGCTCTTGTTCGAAGGAATTTGAAACCTGAGTCGACCATTCCTCAGTTATCTTGACTTTGCATGTCGGACATTCCCGGTACAGTTACTGGTTCGTGCACTTTATGATCGAGTCCTTCCACATTATACAGCTTTGCTGAGTACCTCGTGTTGGATGATGGGGGGTGCCTTAATGCCCTCCTTCCGGCGGATTTCATCCCATCAAATTTAGATCATTTATTCTGGGATTGGAGTCTAAAGTCATTTTCAGTGCCTTGAGACTTGCAGTCATTAGTGGCAGGTTCTCTCGCCATCAACAATTTCTTGGGAATACATCAATGTCCCCTAATCGATGGATCCTTTCAAGTGTTCGACCTCAACACATTTATTCACACTTGTTAGTTTGCACTCTAGTACCTTGATTCCCATTTTCATTATCGGTGGGTAATCTCGCATCTGTTAATGGTATACATTAATGATTGGTAATAAGATGATGGACTACTATGTTTGACCTCGACACCTCTATTCGTATAGTAGGACATGTACTCGTAGCAGTTTGTGTAGAAGACTTTCCAAATTGGTGGCATCTCTTATATGCTACCTCCCTGATCGTGCCAATGTTCATGAGATTTTAGCTCTCGTGACTTGATTCAAGTATATGTCAGATATTTCCAGCCACTATGGAGATCTTGATCTATTATATATGTTCAGCCATTTTGGAGATCATGGTCCTTTGTATATCTTCGTCATGGAGATTTTGATCTACGTATATTGTACGTGGTGATGACCACATATGTGATATCATGTTTCATGCCTATTCATGTCCATTGTACTCTTATGTATCGGGGACTACTATATGTATTTGTAGTTATATGCAGAGTTGTATTATTGTACTCTGCTGATTGGGTGGCTGGTATTCCATTTGGGATCCTTCATCACTCCACTTTTGGGATGGACTTATAATGTATTTCAGCCATCGTATAACCCCTCTGACCTCACACATTAAGGGGCATCTATTATAGCATATTTCACCACTCTAGGTGAATCACACTTTGTATGGCCTTCCCCTGTCCCGCTGCAGACTCCTTAGACCCTATGGACCACTTTTTGTCCTTTGATGTTTCCTTGATCATCCCTAAAAACACATGAAAAATGCTATACGTGAATTTTAAACCTATAAGCATGTACATATGTGGGTTTGACCACTAAAACTGCGTACATTGGGATGTGTGCATAATCCAAATCCTTTTGGAGTTTTCCTTGACATGGATCCAACTCATTTGACTCCTGGCCTTCCCTATGCCTTGAGATCGCTTGGATTCGACCTTTCATTACCCCTTTGAAAAGCTATATAAGGAACCCCTTGGTACATTGAAGGCATACGAGAGAATTGAGAGCAACGAAACTATAGTCCATTGTTGCTGAAACTTATGCTTGAGTCTACATCCCTTTGTCCCTTGGAGCACTTTTGTGTTCTTCCCAAGCTTTCCTTTTGCTTGTGAGCTTGCTATTGAGAGATGGAGGATTGAAGTGGTGGAGGCCCAAGTGGGGGATTCAGTTTCTCCGATTCGCAGATGTGCTGTCATAGGTTGTATCTTGTAATCTCTGATTTATATTAATAGAAATATCTTTTCCTGTCTAATAATGTGTGTTTGAATTAATATGTTCTCCATTGGATTATGTCAAATGCTTATACATTATTTATTTTATATGCTAGAATAGATGTAGCACCATGATATATAGAATGCTTGTATTGTTTACTTGTTGTTGAGGAAGTAATAGATCAATTCAAGTGGAAGATTGGAAAGCTCAATGGGGATCTACTTCAACCGTCCAGAATCAGGTACAAGGTCTAATCCTTTAGTGTTAGACATTTAATTTCTATTGCATATTCGAAAGGATTGATTTCTGGAGTCAAGCAGTCTGTTGTGGTACCCCAAGCCATGGGAATTTCTCTCTGTAACATGGTGCCATGAAAATTATTGAAGATGCTCTTCACATCTGTCTAGTGCTCCTTTTTTGGTTGTGACATATATCCAATTAAAACTCCCACTACATGAGAAATATCCAGTCTACTACATAGCATTACATACATCAAATTACCAACATCACTAGAATAGGAATCTCTTGACATGTCTTCTTCCTTTTTTCTATGTATTGGGACACTAATATACACATAAATTTACACCTACAAGAATAGGGACCTTGATCATATTAATTTCCTACATAATAAATATCTATAGTATCATCTCAACACATTTTCTCTGATTCAGTGAAAGTTTGATGTTTGCCCGATATCTCTTAATCTCTATTCCTAGTATGAATTTTGTAGGACCGATAACCTTCATGTAAAATTTGGAGGATATCTATGTTTTCACCTCTCTTATGGAATTCATGTTGTTTCTAATTAGCAACATGTCTTCAACATACAACACTATACTAGTGAAGTGATCACCAACTTGCTTGAATATATACAATGACCAACCTATTTTCTCACAAATCCTTATCAAAGTATGTATGTGCTGAAATTTTGGTACCACATCCTTAGATATTACTTTAGACCACAATGGACTTATTTAGCTTAGAGAATAGATATTTCCTTGTTTTTTTATAAAAAACTTTATGTTTTTTTCATCTATATTTCTTCTATAGGATCCCCATCTAGGACTGTTGTGTTCACATCCATCTTCACTACTTCAATATCAATAGAAACAACAATACTAAGAAGGAATTTAATTTAATTTAGTGACTACACAAAAAAATTCACCAAAATCAACTCCCTCTACCTAGGAATATCCTTTTTCTATTAAGAAAGCTTTGAATGTTTCCACTTTACTTTTTGCATTTAGCTTCTTCTTAAACAACCGTTTTCTACCAACATTTTTCTTCCATCTAGTAACCTAGATCTAAATCTTCATTTTTTATCAAAGATGTCCATTTATTCAACCATGTACTTCTTCTAGACATCACTTCCTTTGAATCAATAACTTCCTTCACATTTCTATAATCATCATCACTAGCAGATAAAGTAAAATGGGAAAAAAATTCAAGAGGGGAATACATTACTGGTTAACTTCATTCTCGATATGATATCTGCGAAATTGGGGAATGAGGTTCTTCTTCTATTGAGTTAGATTCTTCATACTCCAACTCAAATTCCATTTTTTCTAGTTACTTTTCGATTGGAGTGACTTGTTTTGGAACATCTTTAACCTCTATAAAAAAATCTCGACTATACGAAATTGTCTTAGTTACTACGTTCCAAAGTTTAAAAACTTTCACACCAGCTTTATAACAAATAAAGATACATTTTTTTGCTTTACTATCCAACTTACTCCTTTTTTTCATTTGAAACATGTACATAAGCATCATACTCAAAATATTTCAGATGTTTAATAGAGGGTTTCTTACTACTCCATACATCATGTGAAGTTTTGTCAACTAATGCTAATTTAGGTGACTGATATGTTATTTAATAGCCACTGCCTCTTCCCATAATTGGTGTCCTCTCCTTGCACCACTGAGCAATCTCCTTACCTTTTCATCAACGTCCTATTCATTAATTTTGCAGCTCCATTTTGTTGAGGTGTGTATGGAGTAGTCTTCATGCTTACTATTTCACACTTTTTATAGAATTCCTTCACTTCATTCCTACAAAAATCCCCCTCATTAGCTATTATACAAATCTTTATTTTGTTCTCTATCTGATTCTCTACAAGAAATTTAAATTATTTAAATGTATCAAATACTTCTTATTTATTTTAAAGAAAATAAATCCATTTGTTCCTTGAGGAAATAATCTATAAATGAAATATAATAAACATATCTACCTAACGATGGAACAAGCACAACTGTCAACACATCACTATGTATTAACTCTAAAATTCCCTTTTCTCTTGTAGCACCATATACAACTCTTACTTGATTATGTTTTTCATATGCAATGCTCATAGAAATTGAAATATAGTGCACAATCAAGCGCACCTTCAACCATACCCTTACCTTGTAATGCCCGAAGGTCCTTCTCTCCAATATTCCCCAACCTTTGAATCCATAGGTTTGTATTCCCTCTAGAGATAGTAGGGGTTTTTTCTTATTTATCTCATCCCTCATGTACAACATAATTTTTACTCTTCATCGGTGATTGTGCTTCCCACTAGTTTGTACAAAGTTCCATTCCAAACTCCACTCATCAGTACCATTGATACTTGAACCATTTTGCATTGTTTCTTTTGCAAACACAGTTATACACCTACATCAACCATCTTTCTAATGGATATGAAGTTTATAGCTAGACTTGGAATGTCTAAAACCTTAGGGAGAGCAGCTCTAATCTGTCCATCCTTGATCAACAACTTCATTTTTCCACTTATATGATTTTAGTTGTTGAATAATATCCTAAGGAAACATATCCTTTATTGTACTTTTCATATTCACAAAACCACTCCCTATGAGGAGTTATATATGAAGATACACACCTGCTTTAACCAACCATACACCATGATTAGAAAAGGTACTTGTAGAGACCAAATACACATCTCCTCCTTCTTTGGAAGAATTTGTATCGTCTTTTGAAGGGGTACATCTGAGACCTTCACTTTTTCAACATTCCTAGATCTAGAATCCTTCTTATACTTCCCAATTTACTCCATTTCCATAAAATTTTCAAATATTTTCTTGAATATGTAGATCTTCCCTTAGATTTAGATCTCCTTATTTTTATTTATCTCTTAGGGATGATCTCTCACAAACAAGGAACCCGTGCTATGGCTATCCATGTTTTTTCACCTCATTTCCTCTGATAGTAGGGATTCCATTATTTCCTGAAACTTTAATTTGACTTGACTAGCACTACCTATTCTTACTATCAAATTATCCCAAGAATTTGGAAAGAACATAATAATGTAATGCATATATCTTCTCCCTCCATTTTAATACCAACAAAGGTGATTTGGCATACTATATTACTATAGACATATAGATGATCTGTCACCATGTCATTATAATCTATCCTTAGATGATACAACTTCATTCAATGAAACATTTTGTTTACTAGGGTCATTGATTGATTCAAACTCACCTAGGTTATTCATGTTCCAACACACTATTTTCACGAGATACTTTCAACAATATTGAATCTAATAGGAAAGCTTGAATTATACTCCTTACCCTTCTTTCCAACTTATCTTAATCTTGATTCATTGATCAAGTAGGTGTGTACCTAGATCCATAACAATATGATATTCTCAATTTAAAAGAAGATCTTCCATCTTGAGATTCCAAAACTTAAAGTTATGAGAATTAAATTTATCGATCTTGATTCTTGAATTTCTCACCATTCTCTTTAAACTCATGAATCACCATTACAGATCTCCCACTAGACCCATGTTTATAATAGACACAAGATCTATAAAATATGTTGAACCCTCGGCAACAAAGTCACCCCCTTAAAGCGAATAATCAATATCTACTAACACATGGAATTTTAAATCATGTGAAGTTAAATAATGCATACAAATACTTGAGAAAAATAAATATTACATAATGACACATACACTTTGCATAGAGATTCACCCTAGAAAGCCTTAACAAGAAAAAAAAATTAGAGTTACACCTTTATTTTCTCAAATTGTTTCTTAACCATCCATAATATAATATTTAGGTATTATACAACATCCAAAACCCTAATTAGTTAAACCATATTAGCTTACACTCCTAATCCCTTAATTTTGATTAGATTATATATTTTTATAAAAAAATGCAAAAAATCCTCTCACCTTAAATTCGTAATGGTAAGAGGCAAACCGCTTTAAAAAAACATGGTGGAGGAACCCTATAAGCGAGTGCCATGCAAAAAATATAACACATACCCAACAAATTATTAAGATCATATTCCTTACCCAATTAAATCCTTGGTAGTGAAACCAAAGTTGACAAAATCCACTGAGCAGGTTCCTAAATGCTTACGGATTCAAGAAGACATCATTCTTTGTACACAAACTCCTGGTTTCAATGGATATAGTTGTAGAAAATGTTTTGGTATAAAAATTATAGTTATGTTATTTATATTGCTTTATTCTATGACCAAGTCAAATAAACTACAAGGAAAAATATGTATGACCCATATCCAAACAATTTCAAAAGAGATAAATGATATAGAATTTTACCAAAAAAGGAGCTAAAAATATTCCATTAGGATAATTAGAAATCAGAGAGGAGGAGGTGCAGAGCACAAAGGCTTGCACAAAAACATAGAGATATGGTAAAACCAATCTGTCTATTGCATACGAATTACTTACATATATAGTTGAGATAGATCTCAACAAACCAAAACTAGTTCCAAGAAATATTGGATGAGATCCTACAATAAAGAAACTAACAAACCACTCATCCTCAGTTTAGTAAGTCATGATCAATGCAAGATAACCATTTCTACATTATGTCTAGCATCCCCCCTTAATGGAGAGATGGATCACAATACATAATATTGTTAGAATTGCATATGCTGAGCTAGATTATCAGCATTTAATTTAAATATCATAAAAGCATATAGACAGGATCACTAAAAGAAATAGTATGACAAGAACAACATAGAATTATCCTGGGAAAACCCTAATGGGAAAAACCCAGCAAAAGCTTCCTCAATATAGATGCCCCAAAAGATAAAAGGTAAAACCCAAAACTGATCCTCCTCCTTCTCCATCTACAACTCTTTCTCTCTCTCTCTCTCTCTCTCTCTCTCTCTCTCTCTCTCTCTCTCTCTCTTATGTGCTACACAAGTGAGTGTGTGTGTCTCAAATGAGAGATGCCTCACTCTATTTATATTCTTTTTTTCACTTGAAATTTAACCCAGTTATGTAGGCTCGAGTAAACTTCACTCAGTTATGTAGGATCGAGTAGAAATAACTAGACTAACTTAATATAATAATATATTTCGGAGGGTACTAATGACCCGACTTACAACGGAGGGGACTTCCTCATGACTCTTAGTAATTCTCCTGATAGGAACATAGAGGTACAAAGAAATACAAATGATTCTCTCGATAGGAACATCAGGGACCAATAAAATACATTTATAATCTTCTTCAAAGTTACAAGAATTCAACACTCCCCCTTAACGAGAAGGGTATTCTACAACAACAACAACAACAACTACAGGAGAGAGAGGGAATCATCAACATCATCAGGGTGATACATATATAAACCATTGGAAGCTTTTCATCATCTTCAACATATAGTCTTCATCTTCAAACTTCAGCAACAACAACACTTTGACCGTTCGATTGACAACATCATTTGAATCAGAAACATCATCATCTGAACTTTTAATCAGCATCATCATCATCATCATACTATGAACTTTCGATCAGAATCATCATCATCATCATACTCTGAATTTTTAATCAATAACACCATCATCATCATATTCTAATCTTTCGATCAGCAATCATCATCACCATCATCATACTTTTCTCTTTCAATTAGCAACATCATAATCATCACATTCTGATCTTTTGATCAGTAACATCATCATCATCACACTCTGATCTTTCGATTAGCAACATCATCATCAACAACAACAACTTGCAATCCACAATATGAAGATGAAATTATTCGGATCACTTTTGGACTTAAAGTCCAGGGATGTTGCAATCCTGCCACATTCTCGAGGACCGAAGTCACCGGATCTGTTCTGAACAAAATTTCAAGGATGATACAATCCTACCACATTATCTATTACCAAAGTCACCAAATCAGTTATGAACAAACATTCAAGGATGATACAATCCTAGCACACTCTCGAGTACTGAAGTCATCGTATCAGTTCTTGACAAAATTTCAAGGATGATACTATCCTACCAAATTCTCGAGTACTGAAGTCCCCGTATCCATTCTGAACAAAAATTCAAGGATGATACAATCCTACCACATTATTGAGTAACAAAGTCACCAGATCCATTTTGAACTGATGTTCAGGGATGATACAATCCCACCACATTCTCAAGGACCAAAGTCACTAGATCCGTTCTGAACCGAAGTTTAGGGATGATACAATACCACCACATTCTCAATGAATGAAGTCACCAGATCTGTTCTAAACCAAATTTCATGGATTATACAATCCCACCACATTCTTGAGGACTGACGTCACCAGATCCGTTATAAACCGAGGTTCAGGGATGATACAATCCCACCACATTCTCTAGGACTGAATTCACCTGATCAATTCTGAACAAAAGTTTAGGTATGATACAATCCCATGACATTATTGAGGACTAAAGTCATTGGATCCGTTATGAACCAAATTTCAGGGATGATACAATCTGTCTTCATTCTCAAGGACGAAAGTCCCTAAATCACTTTAGGACAAGTATCCCAGGATGATACAATCCCACTGCAACTTCACTTCTCCCTCTTTAGAGGGAAGTCTTTCGAAACAACACCAAGCTTGTCTCGAAAGTGTTCAAACTTTACCCGAGATAGAGGCTTCGTCAACACATCAGGAACTTGCTCATCATTACTCACATACCTGGAGCTTTATGGCTGCCTTCTATATCATATCTCATATATAGAAGTACCAAATTTCTATGTGCTTCGATCTATCATCGAACACTGGGTTCTCCGACATCTTTATACAACTTTGGTTATCACATATAATCTTAGTAGTATCCATATCTAGGTCAAAAAGACTTAACATTAGCTTTCGAATCCATATGGATTCACAACTAGCAGAGCAAGCTGCTATGTATTCTACTTTGGCCATGCTAAGAGAAATATTGGACTGTTTCTTGCTAAAACATGAAATCATAGCACACCCTAGACAAAAGCATCCACCTGATATGATTTTTTTGTCTGAGACACTTCCAGCCCAATCTGTATCTGTATAGCCATACAATCTGTAATCATGGTTTCCATCATAGTATAGACCAAAGTCTATAGTCCCTTTCAGATATCTCATCACATGTTTTGCATATATTAGGTGAACTCATCTAGGTTGAACAAGATACTGACTCAAGGTGTTCACAACAAAACAAATGTCAAGGTATTTCATCTCAAATTCTTCAGCGAGCTTCTTCTTGCATTATATAATCTGCTTCTCAATCCCTGTAAGAAATAGATCATCCACATATAGAAATAGTATGACAGGTTCATCTTCTATAACCTTGAAGTAAAGGTTAGGATTGACTTTACTCTTGGAAAAGACCATGCTCATCAGGAAACTATCTATCCTTCCATGCCAAGCTCTAGGATCTTGCTTGAGGCCGTACAATTCCTTCTTCAACTTGCATATGTGAGTTTGTCTGTCTTAAACTTTGAATCCTTGTGGCTGTTCTATGTATACTTCTTCTTCAATCACACCATTTAGGAAGGTTGTTTTCACATTCATCTATTGTAAGTCCCACTTCATCATGGATGCAAGTGCCATGATGGTTCTAATCGAAGTATACCTTTCTACTGGTGCAAATGTTTCTTCATAATCAATTCCCTCTTTCTGAGAGAAACATCTAGCCACAAATCTATCCTTGTACTTCTCTATATTTCTATCAGCTATATGTTTTATCTTGTAGATCCATTTGGAGGATACCACACTCTTTCCTTCTATTGTGGGAACTATATCCCACACATCGTTCTTCATTATTGACTAATATTCTTCATTCATTGCTTCTACCCATTCTTTCTTCTGTACAGCTTCTTCGTAGTTTGCAGGATCTTGATCTACAAGATCACACCTTAAAGCTACATAGTTGGAAAATGGCTTGGGCTTCTTACTTACCCTTATGGAGCCTTCATGAGCTCCATAACTTTCTGCTTCTTGTATAATTTCTCTTGCCCAAGAAGGATTTCTCTTTGGTGATATCTCCATCAAAGAAGGTTCCTATGGTTATTTCATATCACGTTCTTCAGGAGCTTCGTCTTCAGGGAGGAATGTAGTCTCTACATTTCTGGGTGGTGCATCTTCTTCATACACATCTTCATGTTGGCATTTTTTGGATCTCTTGAGAGCTGCCTCTTCATAAAATGCTACATCTCTACTAATTTCCATGTGATGGAATCCATGAATGTAAATTCTAAATGCCTTGGATACTTCAAAGTGTCCAACAAATATCCCCTTCTTTCTGGAAGGATCCAACTTGGTTATTTTCACTTTTGGTATATGAATATATACTGGACAACCAAATATTTTGAGGTGACTTACCTCAAGATTTTTTGCTTTGAACATCTCTTCTGGAGTCTTGAATCCAAGTGCACCGTGAGATATTCTATTATGTACATAGGCAATAGTTCTTGCTGTTTCTTCCAATAGATGCATTGGAACATCTTGATCAGATATCATTCTCTTCACTGCTTCCATGATGGTTCTATTCTTTCTTTTTGCAACACCATTTTGTTAAGGATTGTAGGGAGCGGTTAGTTCCCTCTTAATTATGACATATTTACAGAAGGATTCAAACTCTTTTGAAGTATACTCTCCTCCATTGTCCGATCGGAGTGTCTTGATTCTGTTGTCTAAAAGATTCTATATCAAGTCTTTGAATTCCTTGAATTTCTCAAACACTTCAATCTTTGATTTCAATAAGTATATCCATGTCTTTCTTGATTAGTCATCAATAAATGCAATATAATATTCAATCCACTTAAATATGTGGAGGACATTGGGCCACACACATCTGAATGAATCAATTCCAATGTACCTTTTGTTTTTGTTTCACTCTTTGGAAATGGATTCTTGATGTTCTTCCCTTTCGCACATCCCTTCCAAATTCCTTCATCTTTGATCTTCAAGTCTGGTAGTCCCATCACTACTTTGTTCACATGAGGTAGTGCCTTGTAATTTATGTGGGAAATCCTTCTATTCCATATTTCACTAGGGTAAGTGGACTCATGAACAAGGGATGTTTATGAATGTCGCTTGAGTTTATATAGGCCTCCTTCTTCTTCACCGATAACAATTGCATCTTCAATTTTCTTTCATTTGGGCCACATGAGTACTTGGCCATCTATGAATGCAACTTCGAATCCTTTCTTATATAAAGCTGAGATATAAAGTAGATTCCTCTTTAGATCAAGTACATACAATACTTCTTTCATCTTCAGGGGATTTCCTGAATCAAGCTTGTAGCTTGCTTCCCCAATTCCTTTGATCGGATATTGATAGTCATATCCTAGAGATACTTTCTAAGGAAAGTTATTTTCTTCAAGTCTTGACAGGTTTTTCTTTTGTCCCTTCATGTTAAGTCCAAAATGCATGACTAGGAACTCATAATGACCATAGTGGCAATGAAAAGATGTCTTGGAAATCTCCTGATCCATTACTTGGATCTGATGGTACCCCGATCGAAGAACAATATTGGAAAAGTATTTGGCACCCCGTGGATCATCCATTAAGACATCAATCCTAAGGATGGGATACCTGTTTTTTATGGTATTATTGTTGAGTGCTCTGTAATCAATACACATCTGTAAGGTTCTATCTTTATTTTTAACTAATACCACTGACGATGCAAATGGACTAAAACTTGGCTGAATATATCCTAGTTCTAGTAATTCCTTGATTATCTTCTCGATATCATCCTTGTATATTTTCGGATGTCTATATGGAGTGGTTATGTCGTCCTGTGAACCCTCTATCAAATTCAATAATATGCTCAAATCACGTATCTGGTGGTCGACATGTTGGAAGATCCCTAAATACCCTCTCATTCTTCTGTAATAGTGCTTGAATATCTACTAGATGTTCGGTGTTGTTATCTGGAGGTTTTCTAAAAGTGACAAGGCACTTTTTTGACCATTCTATGTCTCCCTGTATAACTATGGCCTCCATTCTTTGTGATGATACTACTTTGGGGGGATAAATGTTCATGCCCGTCAAAACTACCCATTTTCCATCTTGCGCCTGGAATTCCATTTCTATTTCCCTGTAATCTGTATTATATTTTCCTATTGAATAGAGCCATTGGACACCTAATACTACATTTGTATCAGCCACGTTCACCACATAAAATGAGTCTGTCATATTGTAGTTCCCTAATGTGACATTCAGTTTGTGAATCCAATAGTTTCACTCCATGTTGTTATTTCTTGCTACCGCTATAGTGAATCCCTCAAATTTCTCTATCGAAATACCTTGCTTAGCCATCCATGCTGAATCAATGAAGTTCTGGGTTTCTCCCACATCAATCAAGACACCTACCCTATGGCCCTGTACTACTCCTCTGACGCTGAGAATATGAAACCTAGGTACTCTAGATAATGTTGCAATAACTGCTTCTGGTTCTTCTTTGTGAAGTGACTCCTCCTCTACTTCCCTCAATTATTTTGTTGTTTCTTGTTCGGATTCCTCCCCTTCACCATATGAGTATACCTATATATAGTGGGACTTGGCCTTCCCTAGTCACCTGTGGCCCAAAACCCAAGGTTCTTGACAAGTGAAACATAACATTTTCCTTCTCAAATATTTCCTTGTGTCATCGTCCAACCAATTTTTCTTTGGCCATTCCTGTTGAAAAGGTTTTTTGTCTTGGTATTTTATTGGGAAGTTTTTTCTAAGTGGAAACCCATTCTTCAAAACTGAATCTTGAAAATATCTAGATCGGATCATTGCATCCTATATGGTAGATCATTTGTAGGATTTCACCCACCCCCGTAAAGGTTATGTCAAGGAATCTGGAAACAACATAATCAATCTGCTCTCTAACACATCTGTTACCATAACAGTTATTCTCTAAAATTGTGAGATGAAGGCCTCTGGACTACCTATTTGCTTGAGTTGAGATAACTTTCTAAAGTATATCTCCAGGTCCTTCCTGTCAAACCACTCCATGAGCCTCTGTGTGAATTCACTGTAGGAAATGATGTTGTTGTGACGCAATGTCACCAGCCCATGGTACCACCACTCATGTGCCTATCCATCTAGATGTAAAGTAGCTAATTTAATGGCATATGTCTTTGTCATAGGGTTGAGTTGGAAGTAAGTATCCAAATTTTGGACCCATATTATCGTTGAACCCCCACGAGCCCCGTCAAAGTTAGGGATGGTCAATTTGCCCAAATTTTTTTTTGCAACTCATAATTCTAGTTAAATCCTCTATTAAAAATTCTGGGTTTTTTCCTACTCTTCATATTGCAGAAGTCTAAGAATGACATGACTTCATGGAACTCATCTCCCAAATCCTTGTACTCCTGTAAGTAAGCTCCAAATGGTTCACTTGGTTCTACTAGCATGATTGGTCCTACTACTGCATCTGTGAGGAAATGAGGAATAGTAGGTATGATGGAATGTTTTTTATATATATGGGGTGTATTTTGCATGTTAGTGTAAGCATGATTCCCACTACTATTGGTGGATTCCCTATTTATGGGTGAAATAGTTATACTGCTATGACCTGGTTCTGGCTTCAGTGCCAATATGTTTCTTGCATGCAATACTTCCTTTCGTCCCTTAGCAAGCTCATTTAATGCACTCACCAAGCTACAAAATTCCAACCTATCTTCCTCTTCTCTTGTTCCTTTCCCTCTGTCAAAGTGTATACTTGTTGGGTCCATGTCTGACTTGGTATCTTCTAACTGGATATCCTCAAATTCCTCTTCCTATGTGTACCTACTCTTCCTTCTCCTGTAGGTTACAAAAGTGTCTTCTTATGTATTCATTTACTTCTCATGTTCAAGCCCACATATGGCAAGGAACATGCTCTGATACCACTGTAATATCCCAAATACTGATATTCTACTTCTTTACTATTATAGGATTTTCTAGTACACTCAAATGCGTACAAAATACTGAATTTTATTGTCCATGCAAGGTGTCGTAACAAAGGCCCTAAAATATAAAAAAAAATGGAGAAATCATAGGGTGGAAAGTTTAGAAATAAACGATACACTTACCATTGATATACAAGATGATGATACTCTAGAGATAAGTTGCATGCATATAGTGCTAGACAGGTGAGGTAATGGTGGTACCTTCCTTTAGTTGACGCCCAGCTACAAATGAGGCTCTTCCCCAGCTAAAGGTGACATTTTTGGTGAAGGAGGTATCTGATGTAGGTGAAACTTTGTCGAAATGATGGTCTCCCCTTCCCGAAGAGAATGGATGAATCATGTAGAGAATATGACCTCTCAAAGACCCCTAGCGAATTGATCTACATGTTTGGTGCTCACGGCCCCAGTTGCACATATCTACTGATAACTGCTCCAGATGAGAAAATTGTGCACTGATAATCACTCAAGGCAGTGGAGTGACCGTGCTAATGAAGGTGAAGCTGTTATGCGGAAGAGAAACTGGGATTCAGTGAACCAATGAATACTTCTGGGGTTTTACAAATATTCCCCAGCTACACACGTGAACCTACAAACAGTATTTCAGTGGATGTTGAATCGCTGGATATGGATAAATAAGATTAATAGCATTGGTAAAACTACATGGTCTATCCTAAAAGAGACTAGGGTAGATAGTTGCACTACCGAACCCTCGTTAGTTGAAGACATCATCTTCAACCCCAACTGTTGCGGCTACATGTTGTGTTGCTGCTCATAAACTCCAAATCAACAATAATAATAATAATAGATACCTCCTTTAGTCCAATAACCCTTATTAAATATATTAGCATATGATTTTAAGGTTTGCATGTCACTTTTAGGGTTTATGCTTCACTCTTGCATGCATACAATTCTAATTTTATGTTGACTTTTAAGCCTAAGGAAATAAGGCTTCCTTTATCAAAATGATGACTTTAATACTGAATGAGTATCCCATTATGTTCTAAGTATCAAATGTCCCTAGCCAATTCCTTTTAATGCAATATCTGCTCGAACCAATGAGAATTAAGTAGGTTAGTGGACGTTTTAAAGCTTAATTAGAAGAGGACATTACAGTTTGTTTCACAACGAATTTATCCATGAGGAGTAGTAAATTTACATTGCTGATCATCAATGGACAACCTTCTACACGTGATCCAAACTCTCCTCTACACAGGTATCCAAACTGCAGGGGGGGATATGCTTTGGGGGCTTCTCTTTATCATCGGATCCCCTCTCACTGAACAACAGATTCAATGAAGATTACTTGCAGATCTCCTCTTCTCAGATCTCATTCCCAGCGATCTCCTTTAGCAACAATCTCACGCACAACAACTCCTTTCATGTGGACAGATCCCAATGTTCACGGCAACGATCCAAATCACAAGATTTCAGAACCCAACAATGATGCAAATCATTGCTCCTCCTTCACGTGGATGGAATCAATCGTGGCTCCTCAACAAACAACACAATTCACTTGGAATCACATTGGTTGGGCACTGTTTGGATTCCTTTCTCCCCCTCTTTTAAATTGAAATCGAAAGTGGACTCCTCCTTTCCACGTAGAGAGATGGCATCTCTCCTCTATACATGATAACTACAAGAGATTAGTGATGAATTCAGCTATCGATTAATGATACCTGATCAAATCACCCAATCAGTGGATAACTCCTACCTTGTATGCATTGATGGAATCAACTCTCTTCACATCCAAACACGCTACGAAAATCTTTTAATTCTGACAATGATTCCTTTTTGTGCAATGATCTGGACATGTGATGATCTGCCTTTAATTACTCTTCAATATATAACTCCTTTAGAGTAGCAAAGGCCTTCACACACAACTCCAAAAAGATGGAAATGACAACTTCTTACAACGCCACCGACTCTCTCCTCTTGATGCATGAAGCTGGGAAAGCCAACAACCACACTAGTTGGCTCTTGTGTTCCTTCCCCTGTCTGCTCACAATGATATATCCTTCACACGAGTATTTACACAAGTGTCGAACCTTCTCCAAATGGTGTTTCTCGACTGTAGGAATCGATTCTCACACCCTTTCTTCTCCAGACACCCACTATCTCCAGAACTTAGTAGTCTTATCTTCCAAACATGAGATATCTCTAACACTGGAAGCATTCTTTGACAACTTCTCCAAGGAGACAACACTTCTCCTTTGCACACAATAGTTTAGTAGCAAAAGTAATTTACCAGTAGTGAGGATCACTTAGCAGCAACTCACATCCACACAACAATTCTCACACGCATCCTTATCAGCCTTGAACCACCATACAACATCAGCAATAGTCCACAGAGGACTCTTATTACAACTGCAAAGGGCTCCTCAGCTTCTTGCAGCAGGCCATAAGGGCTCTCACACAACAGTCAGGTCCTTTGCTTTGATACCAAATTAGAAATCAGAGAGTAGGAGGTGCATAGAACAAATGCTCGCACAAACAGATAGAGATATGGTAAAATCAATCTGTCTATTGCATATGAAATTACTTACATATATAGTTGAGATAGATATCAACAAAGCAAAACTAGATCCAATAAATACTGGATCAGATTCTACAATAAAGGAACTAACAAACCACTCATCCTAAGTTGCTTAAATCACCATCAACACAAGATAACCATTACTACATTATCTCTAACGCCCCCCCTTAATGGATAAATATATCACAATACATAATATGTCTATAAATCTAGGCTTACAAATAAACAAACACAATTAGAAATCAGATGTCACGTCCCCAACCCTTCCAATCGGCGAAGAGGACGCAACGCCATGGAGTTAACCATCCGAGCCAAGAGCCCCATGAACATGTGAAGACATAAATTGCTAAAACAGAATGCTAAAATAAAATGACTTGAACTAAGCATGCATACATGATTATCTATCATACACAGATGCAATTGTTTAGCATATGCAGCAGAAACCACATACATTCATACAGTATTCATTCAACATGTTCATTGTAATCATTAACAGAAAATATGGTTGCAAAAGTAGAATGAGCAAGATCACTTATCTTATGAATAACTCGTTCCGCAACCAGTTACGTTGCTGCAACGTTCCACCCAACCATAGGCCAGTGTGCTCCTTAATCTCTCAGCAGTGCTTCCACCCCCGAGATGGGCATGATCCTCTAAGGAATAAGGGAATTAGTAGGCTTACACATAGCCAAGGATACACAAAACATAGCGAAGCCAACACAGTTGGGTTTATCAGGCCACTCGGGAGTTGGGAAAGGCTAAATGTTAAGCTAGTGAGATCATTGCAGAGCTAGGAACACCTACACTGAAACTAGCTTGACTTCTAAGACACCCACACACACCAAACACAACGAATCAGTCCCTTCTCTCCTACACAGTCCCTCAGGCCCTGCATTCCCTTCCAGTGCTATTCAGGGGTTGTGGAGAAGAAAGCCATCCCTCTAGCTCTGTCTATGTGGTTTCCAGCCACCAGGTTTATCAAGCAAACCAAGCCCCCATCCCTGCTCCCTACACAGTCCAAAGACTAACCATTGCACATAAGGAATTAATCAGCTGTCACAGCTTAACAGGGAAAAAAAATTCTTGGGCCATTCTTGGCCCTATCGTGGCCAAAACGACTCCCAGCGAATTACAACAGTCCCAAACGTATCAATGAACGTGGGAAAACAACAATCCCAAAACAATAAACAGTGAGCACAACTCACAACATGGGGAAAATGACTCCCAACAGTCTACAGCAGCCCCAAAGCGCAACAAAAAAAATAGTCACAGGGGAAAATACTCCCAAGTGGAAACACAATCACAACGAGATCAGTGAACATTGGGAAAACAACAGTCCCAAAAAATAATCAGTGAGCATAGTTCACAACATGGGGAAATGACTCCAAACAGTTTGTGCGTGAGGAAGACTTGCACCAGACCCCCAAACATAAACAAAACCATAACAATCACAACTTACCTTAAGAAGAATAGCGACCACCATAACTCACAGGAAGAACCACAGCTCCAATCTCAACATTTAAATGACAACAAATTAAACGACCATACCAGTCTGTGAGAAGAGCATACAGCTGGAAATGTGGATGAAAGAGCACATCTCCTAGCCCACTGTGTAGATGGTAACAACGCAGAACCCACCACGCAGCCCGTAAGGAAAGGATACGGCCTCACCACTCGCGAATCCGCAGGGGAAAAATGACGTGGGTAAAACTAGGAAGCTCTTGTGCACGAGCAATAACGGGCAGTGGTCCCTACATGAAGATGGACAGCTCTCAGCTGGTGCATGTGGATGAACAGAACAGTCATGAGGAATAGACAACCCAACACAGATAACGCACCATGGAGAGAATGAACAACAGCCATGAGAATGAGAGGCGTCCTCCTTTCCCATCATGAGGTTCATTGCTGGTGGAGTGTGGGGATGGGCAAGGAATGACAGTCCTACCACCCCACTCCCAAAAACCATAACTACCTCAACCACCAGCAGAAATTCTTAATGGAGGTGGTTGGGTAAGACAAGGGAAGGTGACACACATGGGTTTTTCCCTCATTGGCCAAGGTTTATCAATTCCCCACCCTTAACCTTGTGAAAATCATGCCCCTTCTCAATTTAGTTACTGCGATCATAGCTGGCCGGGTTCATTAATTAAATATGCATATGTACATGATGACAAAGCTTAGTATCTATGCCGCATTCCTGTGAGGACCCTGCAACAAATAATTAATCAAAATACATGATATAGCAGCAGAACTCAAAATCACTTTTAGATTAATCGCAGGCCACTTCGAGGGGGAAACCTCCTTTGAGAAAGATCAATACAAAATAACTTCACGGTGCCTTCCTTGGCCTCAACACACACTTATATACTAAAAATAGGCGCCAATACTATGGGTCAAAACCATGGGCCAATATAAACTATGGATCAACAAATACTACAGGCAGCTTACAAAGCATATGCGCCCAACAATAATAACACAAACTATGGATCAACAATTACTATGGGATGACTTACAAAGCATATGCATCCAACAAAAATATACTAACACGATAAAGAGAAGGATTGACATGGGTTCCTAACATCCCCTCCCCCTTAAAAAAAGCTTTGTCCTCAAAGCTTTAGATGTGGAAATTGTCACTGAATCTGAAGGAGTGGTTCCCACGTCGCATCCTCAGGATGCATTTCGTGCCATTGAATTAAGACCTCTATGATAGAGCGAGAGCGAAGCTGATGAGTGTGCTTATTGAGGACAGCCTCCGGCTCCAAAAGGATGGATCCTTCATTATCCAGTTCTGGTAAAATAGTTTGGCCTTTGATGTTGGTGCCAAGAAATTTCTTCAGACAAGAGACATGAAATACTGGATGAATGCGGGAAGAAGGCGGAAGTTCCAATTTATAAGCAACAGACCCAATCTTCGGAAGAATCCTATATGTCCCATAGAACTTTGGAGCGAGCTTATGACGCCCTTTGAGTTGTAGTGAGGATTGCTTGTAAGGCTGGAGACAAAGAAAAAACCATATCACCGGCTTCAAAAATGCACTCAGAACGGTGCTGATTAGCTTGTTTCTTCATGCAATTTCTTGCCATGTGAAGATTTTTGGCCAAAATGTGAAGAACCTCATCGTGGTTTCGAAGGACCGCGTCAACTGCCTGAACTAGAAAACTGCTGGGGGTGTAAGGAAGAAGAACTGGTTGTGCCTGACCATAAACTGCTTCATATGGAGTCATTTTAGAGGCAGTGTGGTAAGAGGTATTGTACCACCATTCAGCAAGAGGGAGCCACTTTGTCCACTGATGTTGTTGCTCAGAGGAGAAGCAACGAAGATAAGTTTCCAAGCATTTATTGATAATTTCAGTCTGACCATCCATTGTGGGTGATAACCTGAAATCATCTTCAGTTTGGTGCCAGTGTGGTGAAAGAGTTTTGTCCAAAAATGACTGGTGAAAGTCGCATCATGATCCGAGACAATGGAAGAAGGAAGTCCATGAAGACGAAAGATCTGGTCCAAGAAAATTTGAGCAACGGAGGAGGCTGTATAGGGATGGCTAAGAGCACAAAAATGACTATATTTGGAGAGGCGATCAACCACAACCAAAATCATAGTCTGCCCTCTAGATTTAGGGATCCCTTCAATGAAATCCATAGAAATATCTGTCCATATCCGGGTAGGTATGGGCAAGGGTTCGAGAAATCCCAGAAGGGGTGTTGTTTCACCCTTATTGCGCTGGCAGGTATCACATTCAGGCACCAGCTGTTGAATTGTCCTTTTCATGCCCTTCCAAAAGAAGTTGCGCCATGCCCGTTCATACGTTTGGAGAAAACCAGAGTGCCCAGCTAATGGAGAAGCATGGAGTTCATAGAAGATAGATTGTTGAAGAGCTGTGTTCTAGGGAAGCACCAGAAGACCCTTGTATCTCAGTGAAGCACCATCCCAAGAGTAATGTGGGACAGCAGAATGGTTTTTGTCCAAGCGTTGGATGATTTGAGATAATGAAGAGTCATTGACATAACCCTGTTGAACTGATTGCAACCAATTTGGGACAGGCATAGCAATAGCGGAAAGAGGACCTTGGTCATCAAATGTGTGAGAAAGGGAATCCGCCACAATATTGTCCTTACCTTTCTAATAAGTGATCTCATAGTCATAACCCATGAGTTTGCTAGCCCATTTCTGTTGTGTTGGGAGGATACACGCTATTCTAGGAAATATTTCAGACTCTGGTCATCAGTCTTGATGCAGAAATGATACCCGAAGAGGTAGGGTCGCCACTTTTGTACTGCATGCAAAATAGCCATCATTTCCTTCTCATATGTAGAGGCAGCTAAATTCTTACCGAAAAGGGCTTTGCTGGTGAACACAATGGGGTGTTCATCTTGAAGGAGAATAGCACCAAGTCCATTGCCACAAGCATCACTCTCAGTAGTGAAGGGCTTGGAAAAATCGGGCATAGCTAGAACAGGTGAAGAAAAGGAACTTGTGCTTGGGCGAATAATACCTTGCTTCAGTAAGTCCCTAACGAGGAGTTCAATCTCTGTTTTTTGGTGAAATGGGTAGCGATAGGGCCTGATGTTGGGAGGAATGCTTCCAGGAAGGAGCTGAATATGATGGTCCTCTGGTCGTGAAGGTGGAAGTCCCACTGGTTCAGAAAAAACACCTGTATATCGATCCAGAATTTGTTGGAGATGCAAAGGAGTAGTGGGGGCCGCTGATGGTGGCATTTGAATGGAATGGAGCTGAGCGATGACACCATGGGAACTCTTCTTAAGGATTTTTTCCATGCAATGTGAACTGATGATGCTGAAAGACCCTGGTTGTAATCCTTTCAATGTGTGTTTGTGTCCATCGAGGGAGAACTGCATCCAAAGTTCAATAAAATCCCATAATACGGGGCCAAGTGTGTGCAGCCATTGAGTGCCCAAAACCACATCACATACGCCTAAGGTCAAGGCAAATATGTCATAGCAGAGGTTATAATCTCCCATAGAGATGCGCACATTACGACACTTCCCTTTGCAAGGTAAGTTTCCCGCATTGGCAATCATGACTTCAAAGTTGGAGCAAGGATGGATAAAACAATCAGCTTGTTTGGCGATTCGAGGGTCAATGAAATTATGAGTGCTGCCAGAATCAATGAGTATTGTAAGAGGAATCTTCTTGAAATAACCACGTACCCGCATTGTTTGGGGGGCAGTGACTCCAGCTAAAGCATGGAGGGATATCTCGGGCTGGTCATCTTGAGATGGAGGGTCAGTAGGCGGCTCCTGAATGTCAACCGGAGCATCCATTGTATCGGGAGCTTCTTCACCAATTTCAGAGCTAGGTGGAGAATCCACATCTAAGAGATAGAGCTTTTGTTGAACACATCGATGTCCCCGATTGAATTTCTCATCACAATTATAACAAAGCCCTTTTTCTCTGCGTGCCTGCATCTCTGTTTCAGACAAATGCTTGATTGGAGGTGAGCGAGGAGCTGGCATAATGGGAGGTCGTTGAGAACCCATATTTCAGAAGGGAACAAAAGAGTATTTGGAGCGCTATTGGGCTACCATTTTGTCTTCTGCCAACTTAGCCAACCCCAGGGCTTCCATCATTGTGTTTGGACTGAACATTTTGACCTCAGAGCGAATTGCATCCTTTAGACCACTAATAAAACAACTTCGGTAGAAGTCATCAGGTAATCCTTCAGTGTGATTAGCTAGTTTCTCAAATTCAGCTTGATACTCTTTCACAGTGCCAATTTGGTGAAGTTTAGTGAGAGCTCCTGTGAAGTCATCAAAAGTACTAGGACCAAATCGTTGCAAAAGGAGCTGGCAAAAATTAGGCCATTTTGGCTCTTCATGAACCTTGATGTACCAACGATACCATTGAAGAGCTTCCTGTTTCAAATGAAAGGAGGCAAGTGGAACTTTGTTGACATCAAAAGTATTATGAAGACTGAAATACTGTTCTGCACGATAGATCCATCCAGTCGAATGAGTACCATTGAAGAGAGGGAAATCTAGCTTCGGACCGCGAAAATTGCTAGAAGAAGAGAACCCATTGTCTGATGAAGACTCGGACTGTCGTCTGGTGTTCATAGCTGAATGTTCAAGATGGAGACAGAGAAATTTTTTATCCAGTTCCTGGAGTTTGGCTTGAATAGCTACAAGTGATTCCTCCATGGTTTTTGCTCCTGTGCGGGTGACAACCCTAACCAGGAGTTTTTTTTTTATTTTGGGGGGGGGAGTGGGTAGAAAAAAAAAATAGAAACTGTTTCAGTAGAGGAAAATCTGGATTTGGGAAAAAAGCGGAAGGGTAATTTGGGTTTGAGTAAGTTTTGGACATTGTCGAAAGGACAAGGAAGCAAAAAATGGGGATTTGAGGAGCATGGTGAAAGAATGATAAAATTTGGTAGAGAGGGACAAAGAAGCAGAATGAGGAAAGGAATACGGTGGCAAAATTTGAAGGCGTTTGGGTGAAAATCGAAGGAGTTATGGAAAACCCTAAAAATAGACAAATGTGGGATTTCGGGTCTTGGGAAGTGGAATTTGGGATAGGGTCTTCAGGAATGAAATATGCAGAATGGAATTGCAGAGGTGTCAGTGAAGTTTCAGGGAAAATAGAGTTGAAACCAAGGAGATATGGCAGAAAAACAGAATTTTATACCCGTCTTTTTTTCAGGAAGGGATCTGCAACGGTGCGAAAGTGATCGAAAATAGTGGAATCTGCCACGGCGCGGAAGTGATCAGAAATAAATGGATCTGCAACAGCGCGGAACTAACCGGAAACAGTTCTGGACAGAGAAAATCTGCGATTGTGCAACTGAAAATAGATATGGACCCCAGGTATGTCTCGCTTCCTATCGGTTCAAGGGAATCACTCGGCCACCAATGTTGTCTGACGGCTTGCGTATTGGGGCAGTACCCCTCACTCCACAGCTCAGGTAAAACTGATAACCGCTTGGCCACAAACGACAGCTCTTGGTTTACCTCACAGGTGGGAACTAGTCAATCAGGTAAGGGTTGTTGCCCTTTTCGCTAGCAGGTCCTCTCAATGGGCCAGCTACTTCGGGGTTCCTGTGGTACTCCTCACAATGAGTTTTAGGGATTATGCCCAAGTACTTGCCACATTTAAGCAGATAGGGATTATTCCCAGATATGAACATGCAACAGAAGCGAAAAAAAAATTTGGGTAGAAATTTCACCCAACGAGCCCAAGAAAGTGCTCTGATACCAGATGTGAGGACCCTGCAGCAAATAATTAATCAAAATACACGATATAGCAGCAGAACTCAAAATCACTTTTATATTAATCGTAGGCCACTTCGAGGGGGCAACCTCCTTTGAGCAAGCTCAATACAAAATAACTTCACGGTGCCTTCCTTGACCTCCACACACATTTATATACTAAAAATAGGTGCCAATACTATGGGTCAAAACCATGGGCCAATATAAACTATGGAGCGCCAATACTATGGGTCAAAACCATGGGCCAATATAAACTATGGATCAACAAATACTACAGGCGGCTTACAAAGCATATGCGCCCAACAACAATAACACAAACTATGGATCAACAATTACTATGGGACGACTTACAAAGCATATGCATCCAACAACAATATACTAACACGGTAAAGAGAAGGATTGACATGGGTTCCTAACAATGCCCCGATACACCATAGGTGACAATTTAAATCTGAAACATAGCATAACCAATCAATGGCAGGGCCTTGGCCTTGAGCTCCACACCATGATCACTTACAATATATACATCATATACATCTAATGCAACGGGGTCAAAACCGGGGTGTTACATTCCCCTCCCCCTTCAATAGCACTGTCCTCGGTGCTTTACAAAATTGAACAAAATGCTACACTGGTATCGCCTCAGTGTTCCACAAAATTGAACAAAAATGGATGTGTCCATCGCATGGCATCCTCCAGCTCCCATGTAGCGTCTTCAGGTCCGTAGTGCTCCCATTGCACCTTTACCTGACCTGTGGCTCCATTTCGGAGCATTGTGACCTTCTTGTCGAGGATGCGCATTGGCTCGATTCGGAACTCTCCCTCGGGTTCCACTTGAATCACATCCCAATTTATCACATGGTTAGGATCATGTACATATTTCTTAAGAAAAGAAACATGAAAAACATTATGAGCTCTAGTGCTAGCAGGCAATGCAAGTCTATATGCAACTGGCCCTATTCTTTCAAGCACTTCAAACGGCCCACAATATCTAGGTGACAACTTGGCACAACTTCCAAGCTTCAAGGAACTCTTCCTTGCCCTCACTCTGAGGTAAACATGATCCCCAACACTAAACTCCCTGTTCACCCTATGTAGTGGTACCATTTGGTCAAAGACTATTGCCTTCAGTAATCCATGCAATTTGAATATCTCCTTCATGAAGATCTTTGCAATGTCATCAGTCTTATGAGTAGACTTGACCGGTATAAAATGTGCTTCCTTTTTCAACTTGTCCACCACAACCATGATGGAATCATGTTGTCTCCAAGTCATCGGCAATCCTGTAATAAAATCCATGGAAATAACTTCCCATTTCCATTCCGGAACTGGCAAAGGTTGCAACAAACCTGTTGGATGTTGATGCTCAACCTTCACCTGCTGACATTTCATACACCTAGAAATGTACTCTGCCATATCCCTTTTCATTCCTGGCCAAAAGTACTGCTTTCTAGCTGTAGCAATTGTCTTCTGATATCCTGGGTGACCAGAATACAGAGCTTGATGGATTTCATCCATAACAACTCTCCTCAAATCTGCTACATCTGGAATATAAATTCTACCTTTATAAGTGAGAAGTCCATCTTCTTCCAATTTATATCCCTCATACATATTCCCAAGACCTTGCTGCTGCAATTTGTCTTTTACCTGCTCATACAATTCATCTTCAGCAGCGTGACTAACAATCTGTTGCCTCTAATCAGATTGGCAAATACTAAGAGATGCCACATGCATTCCTTGCATCTTCTTGCTAAGTGCATCAGCTACCCTATTTTCCTTTCCCTTTATGTGCTTGATTTCAAAATCAAACTCACATAAAAATTCCAGCCATCTTGCTTGCCTAGAATTTAGAGTAGGCTGATCAAACAAATACTTCAGTTCACAGTGATCCATTTTGAGCTCAAATCTTCTACGCATCAAGTAATGTCTCCACATATTGAGAGCATGTACTATGGCTGCAAGCTCTAGATCATGAGTAGCATAGTTTTTCTCATGCTCCTTCATCTTTCTTGACTCATAACATATCACATGGTTGTCCTGCATAAGGACTCCTCCAAGCCCTTGTCTGCATGCATCAGTACACACCACAAAATCTTTCACTGGATCTGCAACCTTCAATACTGGTGCATTGGTGAGAAGATCCTTCAACCTCTAGAAACTTTCTTCACACCTCGACGTCCATTCGAACTTCATCCCCTTCCTTTGCAAAGAAGTGATGGCATGTGCAACCTTGGAGAATCCCTCAATGAATCTCCTGTGGTATCCTACAAGTCCCATAAAATATCTTACATCTGTCAAATTTCTTGGAGTAGGCCAATTTATAATGGCTTCAATCTTTTCAGGGTCCACAGATATACCCTCCTCTGAGATAATGTGACCCAAATACTGAATTATATCTCTATAGAAGTCACACTTGCTCAATTTCGCATACAACTGATGCTCCCTAAGCAATTTCAATGTCAATCTCAAATGCTCTTCATGCTCTTGCTCATTCTTAGAATAAACAAGAATGTCATCAAGAAAAACAAGAAAAAACTTGTCCAAATACCTGATGAAGACACTATTCATGAGGCACATAAATGTAGCTGGTGCATTTGTGAGACCAAATGGTACCACTACAAACTCATAATGCCCATACCTTGTCTTGAAGGTTGTCTTATGAATGTCTTCATTCTTGATTCTCACTTGATGGTAACCAGACCTCAAGTCAATCTTGGAAAATACCTTTGCTCCTCTCATTTGATCAAAGAGGTCATCAATCCTAGGCAAAGGATATTTATTCTTCACAGTAACCTTGTTCAACTGTCTATAATCGATACATAACCTGAGTGTACCATATTTCTTCTTTACAAATAGAACCGGTGCTCCCTAAGGAGACACACTCAGCTGAATATACTTCTTTTCCAACAACTCTTGTAGTTTCATCTTCAATTCTAGCATCTCCGGTGTACTCATCCTGTAGGGTGCCTTGGACACTAGTGCTGCTCTTGGCATGAGTTCAATAGTGAAATCAATGTCCCGCTTTGGAGGAAGCCCTAGAATCTCATCAGGAAATACATTCCTGAATTCCTGTAACACTTGATAGTCCTCCAACCTAGGAGTTTCATCTCCCATTTCCTCCAAAATATGAGCTGCATACAACTGGTAACCCTTCCTACAGAACTTCTTTAACTGCATTGCTGAAACCTGCCATACCGAAATCACCTTTGGAATAACTTTCACAACTAATAGATTGCCTTCTTCATTCATGCATTCGAAAGTCTTATTGTAACACTCAAGCTTCATCCGGTGAGCTTCTAACCAATCCATTCCAATGAGAACATCATAGGAACCAAGCGGTAGAAGATTCAGATCTACACAAGTGACCAATCCATTCATGACCAATGGACATTTCTCTACCACTTCACTGAACTTTTTCTTAGTTCCAGTGGCCAGCTGAACTAACCAAGACTTCCTATGCTTTACTTTCTTAAAAGCACAAATCTCCACTACTTTAGGAGTAGTGTAACTGTGTGTAGAACCATGGTCAATCAAAATAGAAACAGATTGCTCAACCATCTTACCTGCTACTTCAACCACAGTTGACTGGTCATCTGCTTGGCGGTCCTCCAGTGCTGCATAAATCCTAGGGACTGCCCTTGCTACTTGACCCACTGTTTCTGCTTCTTGAATGTTATAAGCTACCCTTGCACTCTCATTCTTGAGTGGACAATTCGTGCACATGTGGGGTCCTCCACATTTCGAACATTGAAGTGGTCCTATGTTCTATTGTGGATCTTTAGGCTTTTCTCCTGTCACTCCAACTAGCTTACTCGCAGCTTGGGATGGCTACTTCTGCTGATTCCTGAAGCTAGAAGGCTTGAAGCCTTTCTTTCTTTGGTCAAACTTTTCATTCTTCTTGTCCTTCCATGCCTTATGAAAATCAGGTTTACCCTTGCTTTGCTCATAGCAATACTTAGCCTTCCTTATTGCTTCTTCAAGAGTTCTAGGTTCATAAAAATCAATTCTATCTTTGTAAGACTAAGGTAATCCACTCAGAAAACGTTAGACCTTCACCTTTTCATCTCTGATGTACCTGACATACCTCAACAACTCCAAAAACTTATTTGCATATTCTTCCATGGTCCGCTATCCCAATCTCAGCTCATGGAACTCCTTAATATTGTCATCATAATATCTATCAGAGAGGTATTTCTGCTTGAAATACTTCTTGAACTGCTTCCACTTGAGTCTCCTTTCACTGATCCTCTTTACTTGCTTGAAGTGTTCCCACCAAATGGATGCTCTTCCATTCAGATTGAATATGGCAACTCTTGCCTTCATGTTTCTTGAATAATCATGCACTTGAAAGTACTTCTTTATCCCAAGAAGCCAAGCTTTAGCCTCTTGTCCAGTCTTTACCTCACCATCAAACATAGGAGGTTTAGGTTTCTTAAATTCATCCCGAGAGCGATCCCTATGGTGTCTCTTTCTTTTCCTTTTATGAGAAGAAGATCTGGAATCCCTGCTAGATTCTTCAGAATCAAATGATCCACTAGAAGTCCTTCTCCTTCTCCTAGTACTGCTCTTACTTCCTTCTGGTCTTGTTGTACCTCGGCCAGAGTCTATCTTTCTATGTAAGTCTGTCAAACTTTGCAACATAGCAGCACTCAACTGATGCTACTCTTCTTGGGATTTGATCAAGCTTCTCATGGTAGCTGCAACATCAGACGGTGTCTCTTGGAATCTCCTTCCATTAGACTCAATGTCATCATTTCTATTATGGACATTTTCTCCCATGGCATCTTTTTCTCGCTCATAAGAATCCCGAGCATCATACCCATCATGGGTTCTCATAACTGAAACACCTCTGGCTTTACCACATTGTTCTTCCCGAAGTACTGCTTTTGGAAGTTATCTAAAGTTCTGCAAATGTGTTCGTAGCAAACTGTTAGATGGATAATATTAATATAGATCAAAATTACTTACCTTTTCCTCTGGAAATTCATAAAACAACAATTATGCTAAACACAAAATTTTCTCTATTTCATATTCAGCCGTATAGTCCACTGAAAAACCACTGAAAATCCTACTGAAAAACAGTCAAAATCTGCTGGGGAAATCCCACGGAAAACTCAAATTTTCCTTATGCAGAATCGGGTCTAATTTCCACTACTGATCCGGCGTTCCGGAAGTCAAAACCACTAATTCCTCCACTGTTCATCGGCAGTCGGATCCACTAACTTCTTCCACTGTATCGGTAGACCAAACAACTAAATTCTTTCGTTGTTCATCGGGTGTTGGAACAACTAATATTTTCCGACGTTTCAGGCCGATCCTCCTCTGGCTTCCGACGTATCGGCGGATTGATCTTCTAAAGTTTTTCAACGTGTCGGCAGCCCAATCTTCTAAAATTTTCCGACGTCCTTATACTTAAACAAAATTTTCAACTTCTCTTTCTTCTTTCTCCTGCCGCCGCATTGGCAACCTCATCTTCTATTTTCTTCCGACGTATCGGCAGCCTTCAAGAGATCCCTGCTGCAACTGCGGCTCTTCCTTCCACTATCCTCCATCAACAGCCAACACTTTCCGATGATTTCTATACTTAGACGAATTTTCAACTTCCCTTTCATTGACGATCGGATCCACTATCCTTCGGAAGGATAGCCTATTAGACAGCCACAATGGCGGATGTTCAATCCACTAACCATCGCCGATGGCTAACGACTCTCGGATCGGATCAACTTTCTTATTTATGGCCGCGAAGTAGTTCCTTCCACAGCCTCAACGGCAGAACATCATCTTCAATATTCATCTTTAATTTTCTTCTTATCGGTGGTACAACCTGATCGGCATCGGCAATCTTTCCTCGTCGGATGTCTAGTGCTCTAGACTTCCGCAATAGCGAGCGCTCGATCAGCTATCTTCTTCCGATATCCAACGTTTTTGGGCCTTAGAATTTTTTTTAACTTTCCGTTTTATGGCTTCGGCGGTCAGAGGCCTTTCTCGTCGGACGCTTAGTCCTTTAGCCGTCCACAATGGCGGACACCCGAACAACTATTTTCTTTTGATGGACGTCCAACACTTAGAAAATTTTCCGTGATTTTCCTTCCAACTATGCTCCGTCGGGCGCGCTTCTGCCGAACTCTTCCCCTACATCGGAAGTCCTTTCCACTAGCCCTTCCACTTCATCAGAATTTCGTTCCACTAATCTCTTCTGATGATTTGACAGTTCAAAAATTCATACGAATTTTCCAGTCATTCACCATCGGAAATGCTTCCGCCTAGCTTCTCCGCTATAGTAGAACTCTTTCTCACTAAGGGTTCCAATGACTATTCAAACACTTAGGCAAATTTTTGAATTTTCCAGATTTCTACTGGGCAGAAAGAAATTCTGCTCCTATCACTGCATCTTGGTGGTCCATTTAGTCCCATGCTGCAACATGAGCTCTAATACCACGCTGTCACGTCCCCAACCCTACCGACCGGCGAAGAGGATGCGACGCCATGGAGTTAACCATCCAGGGAAAGAGCCCCATGAACATGTGAAGACATAAATTGCTAAAACAGAATGCTGAAATAAAACGATTTGAACTAAGCATGCATACATGATTATCTATCATACACAAATGCAATTGTTTAGCATACGCAGCGAAAACCACATACATTCATACAACATTCATTCAACATGTTCATTGTAATCATTAACAAAAAATATGGTTGTAGAAGTAGAATGAGCAAGATCACTTATCTTATGAAGAACTCGTTCCGCAACCAGCTACGTCGCTACAACATTCCACCCAACCATAGGCCAGCGTGCTCCTTAATCTCTCAGCAGCACTGCCATCCCCGAGCTGGGCATGATCCTCCAAGAAATAAGGGAACTAGCAGGCTTACACATAGCCAAGGATACACAAAACATAGCCAAGCTAACACAGTTGGGTTTATCAGGCCATCCGGGAGTTGGGAAAGGCTAAATGCTAAGCTGGTGAGCTCATTGCAGAGCTAGGACCACCTACACCAGAACTAGCCTGACTTCTAAGACACCCACACACACCCAACACAAGGAATCAGTCCCTTCTCTGCTACACAGTCCCTCAGGCCCTGCATTCCCTTCCAGTGCTATTCAGGGGTTGTGGAGAAGAAAGCCAACCCTCTAGCTCTATCTGTGTGGTTTCCAGCCACCAGGTTTATCAAGCAAAACAAGCCCCCATCCCTGCTCGCTACACAGTCCGAATACCAACCATTGCATGTAGGAAATTAATCAACTGTCACAGATTAACAGGGAAAAACAATTCCTGGGTCGTTCTTGGCCCTATCGTGGCAAAAATGGCTCCGAGCGAATTACAACAGTCCCAAACGCAATGAATGTGGGAAAACAACAATCCCAAAACAATAAACAGTGAGCACAGCTCATAACATGGGGAAAACGACTCCCAACAGTCTACATCAGCCCCAAAGCGCAACAAAAAACACAGTCGCGGGGGAAAAAACTCCCAAGGGGAAACACAGTCACAACGAAATCAGTGAACATTGGGAAAACAACAGTCCCAAAACATAATCAGTGAGCACAGTTCACAACATGGGGAAATGACTCCAAACAGTCTGTGCATGAGGAAGACTTGCACCAGACCCCCAAAAATAAAGAAAACCACAACAATCACAACATACCTTGAGAAGAACAATGACCACCATAACTCACAGGAAGAACCACAGCTCCAATCTCAACATTTAAATGACAGAAAATTAAACGACCATACCAGTCTGTGAGAAGAGCATATAGCTGGAAATGTGGATGAAAGAGCACAACACCCAGCCCGCTGTGTAGATGGTAACAACGCAAGAACCCACCACGCAGCCCGTGAGCAAAGGATACGCCCTCACCACTCGTGAATCAGCAGGGGAAAAACGACGTGGGTAAAACCAGGAAGCTCCTGCGCGTGAGCAACAATGGACAGCAGTCCCTGCGTGAGGATGGACAGCTCTCAGCTGGTGCATGTGGATGAACAGAACAGTCATGAGGAACAGACAGCCCAACACAGATAACACGTCGTGGAGAGAATGAACAACATGCATGAGAATGAGAGGCGTCCTCCTTTCCCATCGTGAGGTTCATTGCTGGTGGAGTGTGGGGATGGGCAAGGAATGACAGTCCTACCACCCCACTCCCAAAAACCATAACTTCCTCAACCACCAGCAAAAATTCTTAATGGAGGTGGTTGGGTAAGACAAGGGAAGGTGACACACATGGGTTTTTTCCTCATTGGCCAAGGTTTAACAATTCCCCACCCTTATCCTTGTGAAAATCATGCCCCTTCTCAATTTAGTTGCTGCGATCGTAGCTGGTTGGGTTCATTAATTAAATATGCATATGTACATGATGACAAAGCTTAGTATCTATGCTGCATGCCCCGATACACCATCGGTGACAATTTAAATCCGAAACATAGCATAACCAATCAATGGCGGGGCCTTTGCCTTAAGCTCCACACCGTGATCACTTACAATATATACATCATATACATCTAATGCAACGGGGTCAAAACCGAGTTGTTACATCAGAGAGGAGGAGGTGCAGAGCACAAAGGCTCGCACAAACACATAGAGATATGGTAAAACCAATTTGTCTATTGCATATGAAATTAGTTACTTATATAGTTGAGATATATCTCAACCAACCAAAAGTAGATCCAATAAATGATGGATGAGATCCTAGAATAAAGGAACTAATAAACCATTCATCCTGAGTAGAGTCAATTACCATCAACGGAAGATAACCATTTCTACATTATCTCTAACAAGGATATGAAAATATCCTCACTATTCATTGTAATTCCATGAAGGAGACTCAAAGGCCATTTTGGTGCAGGGATGATTTTAAGCCATCATACGTATTTAAAAGTGTATAAATGTTGGCGAATCTTACAAATTCTTAAAACGCCAACTATAGAATGATTGGTGATATTTTTCAAAAATTATTTTAATTTCCAAGGATTTTATATTGTTTATGTAATAATTTGGTGATTTGTAGGGTGAAAAAATTTTACCCCATCAAAATTGGGTGAAATAGGGCTTCAAAAATGCAAAATGGTGAATCTTTTTTGGGAGAAAAACATGGAAAAATAGCTCATTGGGCTAAAATTCGCCCCTAAAATTATCCCTTTTTTGGTGCATATGGGAGTTAAGGTTATGATGCTCCAAAGAAAAGTAGTAAATACCATTTTGTGGTTTAATAAACAAAAAAAACTTAACAATCTATTTCATAATTCACTCTTGGTGTTACTGAGAACCAGACCAGAAGTAGAAGAATGGCAAGAAGCAGGAACTTCAATGGGGAACTGAATATAGCTGCCCAATCACCGAGGTGTCGTATGAGCTATTGTAATGCCAGGTGTCTCGATTTGTCGGCTTCTCAAGGTTTTTGTGTCCGTTTTTATCCAGTTGTCTAGCCTAGGCTAGCTTGACTTTTAAAGTTGTATGTTAGTAATCTTTTGATGGTTAAGATCTATTTTCCCCTTCACGGGGAGGATCAATTTTTGCATTCATTCATGTTCGTTGTATTGACAATAATGGCTTCATAGTAGGTCCCAAAAAAAATTATAATGAATCAATGTTTCTTGTTCCATTCTATATAATTTTTATATAACACTTCAAAGAAAAAGGGACGATGAACCATGCATGCTTTGATTGCTGTACATAATTACGTTTGTTGGTCTGATTTCACTAACAGTATCAGGATCACTTTGAGGATCTTGACTTTTCACTTCTCGTCATAATCTGAATTGTGTCCTATTTACTCTATCATCTATGGAACTTTTTCTGAAAAAGGCAATTCCAATATTTTTAATCGTACAGTAAAAAAATATTTAATATATGTAGTAGGTTATTAAATGACGGTAGTATTGTGAATCATTTGATTTCAATTATTTTGAGATCTAATGTCCCATAATACTACCGTCGTAATATTTAATAACTTGCTGTTAAATAATTTTCACTATCAATTTTGGCACATTCTAATTTTAAGAAAAATAAATATATTTAAATAAACCAATGGTTTTACGAAGAGTAGATCCTAAAAATTGGTATGGGTACTATTCTTTGTTCTAAAATAACATCTTAAAATTAGTATGGGTTATTATTCTTTGTACAAAAATAACCTTTAGAATTTGTATGGGCTACTATTGTTTGTAACAAAACACTTTACTATATGTGCATCAGCCTTGTCTAAACCTCTCTCTTTTGTGAGGTTTATTGAGTCATTTCCTATTGAGTTTAACTAATTTTAATTCCTTTAAAACTATTAGGATATGAGGCACATATTCTTTCTAGCCTATACAATTTGAGAGTCAATTGTTTCACTTTTTAGTGTTCTAGGTTTATTTTTGTTTTTTTAAATATTGCCTCTATCTTAAATATTTATTTATGAGTGAAATTAGTTCGATGGCTAGATGACATAGTGTGGATCCTACTATATGTAGAATCAATGTCACCGTTTATTCATTAAAAAAAATGCAAGGGGTCAAGAAGTTGCGATCATGCTTGTTAATTTGTCCTAGATTCAAATCGAGCCATCTTTCTCTATTTCCATCCCAAATAAATGGACTCGTTCTTTAATAGTTTGGACCACCTTTTTTTGCAACCCTTTGTGACTACTTATTTAAAAGTAGTTTGTCTTTGATAATGATGTTTTGATCCTTCTCCTTATTTGGCATTGTAGGGTTAGAGCATTAAATATTTTTCCATTATGTGTTTGTAGAATTATTAATCCTTTTCAACTCTCAACACTTATCTTTGTGTAAGGGGAAAAAGAAAGTAACTCTTAAAGAAACCTTGGTCACATAATGAATTATATTGTTCATTTCTTTCATGAGCTTATCAATCTTTTCTTTCTTTTTCTAGGGGAATGTAGGTTCTATTGTGGACACCATTTCTACCTATAAAATCTAAATTTCCTCATACGATGCATTTGTTTGTGATATCCTTTACCTATTGATTTTGGGTAAACCTATGATGGCATAGTAATATTATATCCATTAGTATGTTGCACAATGAAAATGGGAAACATCATCAACAAACAAAATGTGACATATTTTTTAGAGTCCATTGTCACACTAATTTCCTTGTGTTGAATATATATGTCCAAAATACTTTAAGTATCCTTAGGGAGTTTAGGATCATCTTCATCTTCCTATGTTTTCCTCTTCATTATCAGAGAGCGTGCTGGATTCTCATAACATACAATAGTGCACAAATCCACAAAATGTTTTGCAACAAATTTGTACACTTCAACAACATTGCCTTCAAATATTTTATCAGAAGTATAGACCTCATTCTCCATATATTGGAAGCATTTAAATATCATATTTCAAGTAGTTCTTTCATTTTTTTCATAAATATAATGGTTAGTAGTTATAGACAACAAGACATAAAATTAGATTTTATCTGCTACAATGTTTAATCCAGCGTCATCAAAGTCATGTAGTAGTCATGTAGTGCCTAAAAAGATTGTAGACATATTGTTTTGTTTTATTGTGAACAAAATCATCTTGGTTGATGCTCATAGGTGAGAATGTTAAAGAACCACTTTTATAAAGTTCATGGACAATTCCACAAATCATTTGATATTAAGACAAGAGTCATGTTGTCTTTCACATTGTCCTTGCTTGACACATAAAAAAATATCTATATGTTCATTTAGAAAATTTTGCTAACAAATAAGTTTGAAGACTTTGAAAAAAAATTAAAAATTACGAGTCAAACAAAATAATTGTGAAAAATAGTACTAAAAGTTTTAATTTATACCTACCACTCATTAAATCCAATGTGTTCCTTCCTAAGGTGGCATCGTACGTTATTGTAAACCCGGATTTATCCCTTTCCTTCGTCACTTAATCAATGAAACGAGTGTGAGGGAATTCCCTGTTATAATTATCTTGAAGTTTGCACCATTTCATAATGGCGCCTCGTGGAATATCTTTATGAAGACAATGAGCACTACACAAATAATACCTAGAATGAACTAATTGATATTTAATAGTTTCAATTCTTTTATTTTTTGAGTCGTTATAGTATGATGTCCATGAAAGATATAAAACTTAATGGTTCTCATTTAAGCTTTGTCATCACTTTTAGGCTCATATGGAAGTCCTGTCACATTTCTAATGACAATAAGGTAGCCTCTCCGAGAATTGTTGTAAACATTGTGACAAGTGATAAAACAAGCTTAGCCTCTTCTTCCTCATTTACTTTTTTATATTGCAAATGGGTGTTATTTCAGATCTATTGATATCAATAGAAAAAAAATTCTATTGAATACAAAATTCTCAATATGTTCCTTCTAAATGCATTCTGATTTCATAAAGCTCTCATTATCCTTTTCCATGAAGGCCTTTGAAGGACTTCTCTTTAAAGTATTGAAAGTTGGTTGAATAATATCTTTTTCTAAATGACTAACACAAGATCTTGTAAGAAACATTAACATATTCTTATGATGAATATTTTTTAGTTTTTTTATCATATTCATCATATGTAATACAAACAAGGATTGTTTTGACAAAATGATTTTCTTAAGATGAAAAAAATACAACTTTTCATTTTAGTTTCCTTACTTGTCCTTAACAATTTTTCTTTGTCATATGATGGAAAAACCTACACATTTTTTTTTGCACGTGATACCACGTTAGCGTGTATATATATATATATATCCTTTCATAATATCTAGATGATAATTACAACTGGAAGATTGGTTTGCAATAGAAAGGAAGTGTTATTTTCAATGACCTCCACTTGGCCACACAACATGTAATCATTAATAACATCTATAGATGTAACCATGGCAATAGAAACACTTATATTTATTCCTCCATACAAAAAAATTATATAAATATGGGTAGATATTCAATAAATCAACTAAGTCAACATACCAATCTTGTTGAAATTCTTCGATGTTTCTTGGAGAAAAAATCCCTTCTACTAGTTGTGAGTTACAAACCTAGACATTTTCAGTTGTAGTTAACTACTAGTATTTTGTTAAGGATAAAGCATTGCTTGAATAAATTTAAGATCAATGAACATAAAATTTCATAAATATGTTATATAAAACATTATAATATGTAATAGACATCTTATAATATGAGAATTCCATCACCCATAAAAACATAAATATTGAGGAGATGAAGGATAACCAATCGCTTAGATTCACCTCCACAAATACTATATTATTGAGAAAGTGGTGATCAGATGATTATTCAACCATATGATGGCCCCTACTTTGAACATAATACCACTTTGGAGCACGAAGTATCACACAATTAATATACTGGATACACCTCGATAGGGACACCATCCTTCAAGAAAGGATCAGTCAATCCTTCCTGATAATATAGATCGATAGAAACACCATCCCTTGAGAAAGGATCGGCTAGTTAGTATGATGGATACATTGATACATTAAATAAATCATTGACCATGCATGTTTTAATTTGAGGGATGTAGTGTCAGGAGACCAATCTACTACGTACGATTGGAGGGATATGCCTACGCTTGAAGAACTTTGCCCCACATCAAAAATATCATGATTTATAAGGTGATGAATGAAGAATTAGTCGACCAAGTGATGTCTCCCACTTCAAACGTAATACGTTTTTGGAGGAAAAACAGTTGTATGACTAATCTACTATGTATTAGGGAAAGAATCAACTGATGCTTCTAGATGATACACCTTGATGGGATCTCAATCCATTGAGAAAGGATTGGTTTCTCTTTCTAGTTCATTGACCTTGACAAAAAAATCATCATTTGAGAAAGAATTGGCTAACCACTCCAATGGATACCTCGAAACAATAAGGTAATCATTGATGACCTGTGCGTGATATGAAGGATAAAGTGTTGGGAGAACGACTACTACATATTATTGGAGGGATACGTAGACATGTGTAGATGAAACCCATCAATGAAAGTACTGTGATTGAGAAAGTTATGAACAAAGGATCAAACAATCATTTGACAACCTAAGCTTCAAAGATAAGCTACTTTGAAAGACCAAGTAGTGCATGAATAATCTATTGGATACTAGGGAAAGGATTGACTTATCCTTCCAATTGATACAACTAGATGGGAACATAATCCGTGTTAAATTTGTGAACTATTGATCTACAGGAAAATATGAAAGCTGTAGGAAGGGAATTATGCAATGGAATAATCAAAGATAATGTACAATGAATTGGAAATTCATGCCACAAATTTCAGATAAATTGGACAAGAATTGCTCAGATAATCACAATATTAATTTTCATTCATTAATCATTAATACAATGACTATACAATAAATAGAATTCAAATATTGTGGATAGGATTCGAATATACGAGATCAAGCTGACTGAATAACTAAATCAGTGTGTCGAAATCACTGCTAAAGCTCACTAGTCTAACTACAAATTTCTAAATTATTCTTCAATCAATTAACTGAGGAGGTAGGTGGGAAAAAGGATCCACTCTCCCTGTATGCATGTAAAACTAGCACTATGATAAATGAAATTTATCTAACTGATTGTAACTGGAGGTTAACTCAGCATAACTGCTTACCTACCACCAACTGATGGAGGTTCCTGGTGGCACTGAGAGTGGGATGCTATAATGTAGGGATTTCTCCTAGAGGCACATAAACTCATGCATGAACATGCAGTAATGGAAAAATAACCTATAGGTGTGTCCCTCATACTCTAGTACATTAATAATAACTCCCTAAGTTAGGAAAAATGGCCAAATAAATTATATTGGGAAAAGGAGGATTAATTAATCCTAACACCCCCCATCAATAGTAACTTTGTACAAATTGGGCCCTAGAAACTCGGCCAAACGTTTCCCATACATTCTAAATGAAATAAAATACTGCTTAATAAACTAAGTTGAATGGGGAAAACCTCATGGTAACCCCTCCCCCCTCAAAATAAGTAGGATTCAGAAAATTGATTGTATCTGAATAAATGAAATTTATCTCACTGATTGTAATTGGAGGTTAACTTAGCATAACTACTTACCTACCATAACCAATTGATGGAGGTTCCTGGTGGCACTGAGAGTGGGCTCCTATAATGTAGGAATTGCTCCCAGATGCACATAAACTCATGCGTGACATGTAGTAAGGGACAAATAACCTATAGGTGTGTCCCCGATATCTAGTACGGTAGTAATAACTCCCTAAATTAGGAAAAATGACCAAATAAACTATATTGGGAAAAGGGGGATTAACTAATCCTAACACCCCCCATTAATACTAACTTTGGACAACTTGGGCCTGAGAAACTAGGCCAAAATTCACCCATACAATATAAATGAAATAAAATATTGCTTAATAAACTAAGGAAAATGGGGAAAACCTCACGATTACTCCCCCTCAAAATAAGCAAGAATCATGAAACTGATTGTAACTGGATAAATGAAATTTATCTAACTGATTGTAACTGGAGGTTAACTCAGCATAACTCCTTACCTACCATAACCAACTGATGGAGGTTCGTGGTGGCACTGAGAGTGGGATCCTATAATGTAGGGATTGCTCTCAGAGGCACATCAACTCATGCGTGAACATGTAGTAAGGGACAAATAACCTATAGGTGTGTCCCCCATACTCTAGTATAGTAATAATAACTCTCTAAGTTAGGAAAAATTACCAAATAAACTATATTGGGAAAAGGAGGATTAATTAATCCTAATAGCCCCCATTAATAGAAACTAGGCCAAAAGTCGCCCATACAATCCAAATGAAATAAAATACTGCTTAATAAACTAAGGAAAATGGGGAAAACCTCATGGTAACGCCCCCTCAAAATATATAGGAATCAGGAAACAAGCTATACTTAAGAGAACAAATTTCTCTTTGAGCAAAAACTTGTGAAAAAGTTTCCGCAATATGCAACATTGTGGATCAGTAATGAAAAATCTTGGTTCATATGTGCATCAACATCTTGGGAATGTGCATGTGAACCTCTCAATTTTCTTCCGATATGATGAATGTTTCTATTGTTTCTTCTTTCTGGAGGAGGAATGGAATGATCCATTTTTTTCTTTGATAGGCCAAGTTGTGGATCATTCGCTATAATTAAGTAGAATCTTTCTAGAATTTTGTTGCACAAATTTGGAGCTAGTGAAGCTATGTGGGAGAGTACAACATGTTCATTCTGATACTAGGATCGTGTCTTTCTTCTATCATCTGGATTCCCAGCACCATTCCCAATTGCTTCAATTATATTTTTGGCCCATTTAGGCCTCTGATTTGGAATAGGATCTGGATCTAGATTCTCTTGAGGAACAACATCAATATCAAGATTTGTTGATAATGATTCTCATCATCTGAATCTAAATCTGAAACATGAGTCAATATATCATCATCAAATGGAAATAGAAGAGTGTTTATACCTTATTTTGCTTCGGATTGTGGTGGATCATGTAACATATATTCTTTAAATTGCACACTACGCTCTATGAAGCACTTCCTTGTTGCATGTTCCGTTAATTTATATGCCTTTGCATCCCTAGTTTTCATTTTACAGCATAGTTCACAGCTTCATCCCAAAGAACACCCTCTGATTCTGAATTTATGAAGCACAGTTTACAAGTTCATCCCAAAGAGAAGGAGGAAGATGATTTGCTTTGAGAAGACATGTTTCCATCTCCTTCAATGATCTATTTTTCCTCTAAGGCACACCATTATGTTGTGGTGTGTATGGAACTGAGTGTTCCATTCGAATCCCCTCTGATTCACATAACTGCTAAAAATATCTTTTAACATACTCATCTACATTGCAAGATCTAATGGACTTGATCTACTTTTCGAAGCTATTTTATAATAAGGATTTAAAAACTTTGAAGGTTTCAAATACCTCATATTTATTCTTCATAAAATATACCCAACAAAACCTTGAAGAATCATCCATAAAAGTTAGGAAATACCTGAATCCATTAATTGATGTTATAGGCATTGGTCCTGATACATCATTGTGTATCAGATCAAGTGTAGAAGTAGCTCTAGTTTCCTTCCCAACTTCATATCTCTTCTTTGGATGCTTACCTACCAAGAAACCAAGACATACTCCATCTGATGTTTTGATGAGTGGAAATCCCTCAACGATTTTGTCATTGCGAAGTTGCTGGAGATATTTGAAATTGAGATTCCCAAATCTCTCATGCCTCAACTTGCTTGTGTTATTGGAACGAGTAAATAAAGTTGTCGGATGTGAAGTAGGAAGGAAATGGGAGAACTCATATGCCTTGGAGGCATGATTAGCAAACCCTTTCACTATGATATTTCCAGTAGACAATTCATTTATTTCTATTGTGTTGGATTCAAATTAGTAACTCTATTGGGGGAGCCTGTATGAGTCATCTGATAAACATACAACATATTTGCTGCAAGAGAGGGAAGATAAAGCATGTTCTTGAACTCTACATGCTGTATTTTAATAGAACCTCTCCTAACAACTGCGATTTGAGAGTCATCTCCTATATGAATGCTAGGTCCTCTTGAGGGATCCAGAGTGGTGAAGGATTCCTTGGAGGAAACCATGTGGTTGGATGCTCCAGAATATATCAAGTAATCCTTCGACTGAGTGGGGAATTCCTTCAAGGCATGCTACCTCTCATGATCTTCTATTAGGTTTCCAGCATCAGACTTTTTTGCTCCTTGTGGAAGGGAAATATTTTTTTGTTCAAGGAGAATTGACAGCTGGTTGATGGTCTTCTTCATGCACTGACTCTCTGGATGAAAGCCTCTCATACAATATGGACACATAGTCTTCTCGAATTTATTCTTTTTCTTGGAACTTGAGGCTCCATCAGACAATTTCTGATTCTCCTTTGGCTTCGAACTAGTGTTTATGGTCTCCTTCCCTTTGTGCTTCCCTCTTGGTTGCACGCTGTTTGAGTCTGCTAATAAGAGTGCTTGATTCTTGTATGTTTGAATCACTCCCATTTGAACCAATTTTTCTTTCTCTTGTATCAAGGAGTTAGCAAAATCATCTAGAGAAGGCATCTTCCAATTGGGAATGGAAGATCTTTAGGAATGGAATGTAGAGACAAAGACTAAGTACTCTGAGCCAAGATTGTTCAATACTAAAAAAACAAGCTTCTCATATTTCCTCTCTAATCCACAATGTTTGCATTACGGTACTAGTTCTTTGTACTTCGTAAATAAATGTTGAATAGTCTCGAAACTACTGGGTTGTAGTGCAAATGATATCATTCTCCAAAATATTCCCATGAAGCTCATCTTGTTTTCCAGACAAATATTTGATCTTTTCCCAAGCTTCCTTCAGAGTCTTGAGTCCCTCAAGGTGGAACAAAAGATCCCTGGAGATGTGGATGCACATTAAGCCAAAATCTTTATCAAGCCGATTCAAAAACTTGTTCTTCTCAACATACTGTCAAGGCTCAAATTCTCTTCCCATTGTCATCCTAAAAAATCCTTGGTTGCATAAGGATACCTACATATATTCCCTTCAATCAATGTAATTGAAGGGTGTAAGGATTATAGGTACGAGAGCTGAAAAATTATTATCTTTCTGTATGATGATCAGTCAATTTATTCAAGAGGCTACATAGATACCTACAAAGGACACTTCAAAACTGATTCAATTTATAATCATATGTCAGTTCAAGCCTTTCCACCTGGACGTTCGCACTTTCTTAGAGTCCATCACACCTGGATACACTTCTCTGGACATAATCTAGAGGGATAAATGCTATGATTCCAATATTTATGTGGAAACTTAGTTGCTTCTGGTGCACGATGGAGATCAAACAAGACATGTTGCTATCCTAAAAAATGACCTAATACGGCCATGTTAAATTTGTGAACCATTGATCTACAGGAAAATAAGAAAGCCATAGGAAGGGAATTATGCACTAGAATAATAAAATATAATGTACACTAAATAGGAAATTTAAGCCACAAATTTTAGATAAACCGGACAAGAATTGCTCAAATAATCACAAGTTTAACCTTCATTCACTAACCAATAATACAATGATTATACAAAAATACAATTTGAATACCATCGATAGGATTAAAATCTACCATCTCAAGTTGATTGAATAGCTAACTCAGTGTGTCTAAATCACTAATGGAGCTCAGTAGTCTAACTCCAGATGTCTAAATCATTATACAATCAGTTAACTAATGAGGTAGGTTGGAAAAATGTGCCACTCTCCCTACATGCATACAAAACTAGCTCTAGGCTAATTGAAAGTGATCTAAATGATTGTAACTGGAGGTTAACTCGGCATAACTTCTTATCTACCACAACCAACTGATGGAGGCTACTGGTGGCACTCAGAGTGGGATCCTAAAATGTAGGGATTTCTCCCAGAGGCACATAAACTCATCTATGAACATGCAGTAAATGGAAGATAACCTCTAGGTGTTTCCCCCGTACTCTAGTAAAGTAATAATAACTCCCTAAGTTAGGAAAAATGACCAAATAGACTATTATGGACAAATGAGGATTAATTAATCCTAACAATCCTTTGAGAAAGTATCGGCCAATCCTTCCATATAATACTCCTCGATGGAACAACTTCCTTAAAGAAAGGATTGGCCAATAATTTCACTAGATACCTTCAAATGTTGAGACAATCATTAACAATATGTGAGTCAATATGAAGGATGAAGTGTTGGGAGACCAATATAGATTTTTTGAAGAGTACTTTCCCTTTGGAGTACCTCATATCCTCAGTACATATTTCGGATATGATGCTACAGTGATTCATGATAGATTTGTAGTTTGAATTTATTACATATGTTACTTCCTAATTCTTATCAATGAGAATATTTGATTGCATATTTATACCAAATCTTCTTTCAATAATTGATATTTATGTTTCTTCCATAATCAATTATTGTTTTATCCATGGAACACTTAGGTTGTATATTTTTATTCATATTCGGTCTCATATGAAACTAGATGCTTTTGTTTGCTATAGTTAACCAAAACCATTACCTAGGATGATGTATATGTATAGAACCTATTCTTTTTATCCTTACCCATAATACTTATTAACTAAGTTATTCTATGATAAATATAGCCACTAGTAATATGGATCAAGTTTGTATTATTAATATCTTGTAGTAAGGATGGGTTGCGATCTAATGCTTGAAAAAATATTCTGAATCCTTTATACATTCAATTTAAACTATTGTTACTTATCTTAATGTTTTTTAAGTGTGGTTATGGACAGGAAACAATCAACATGAGTTTGAGTAAATTACCAAACCTAAATTTTAGGGGTTGGGAAACTACCTCCTTATATATTCATATTTAATAGATATTAATTAAGAGTTACTTTATGAAGATGAATCCTTAAAATAAAGAGAGATATCATATCTAGCTCATGGCCACTTATATATGTAATTAATCAATTTATTAACAAAACACTTTGTGGATTTTTTGGAGGAACCTAGTCGACAAAGTCGACTAGGTTCTCCTAATCTACCATCGATTGGTCGACCTGGTTTAGTTGAGTAAGTTAAGTCGACTAGTATACATTAATGCAGTTACATTTTTATAACTGATTGTGTATGTGTGCGTGCGTGCGTGTGTGTGTGTGTGTGTGTGTGTGTGTGTGTGTGTGTGTGTGTGTGTGTGTGTGTGTGTGTGTGTGTGTGTGTGTGTGTGTGTGTGTGTGTGTGTGTGTGTGTGTGTGTGTGTGTGTGTGTGTGTGTGTGTGTGTGTGTGTGTGTGTGTGTGTGTGTGTGTGTAGGATAAAAGAATCATAAAGTACATTCATAATTACACCAAAAGAAAAAAAATTGACCCTTGTGAACACTAGAGAGAAGTTCTTCACTAAATTTCATGAACGATTGATAGAGACTATTCCACATGAAATAAATAATTTCTTAACAGCATTCATGAGAATACTAAATGCCTAAAAAGAAATATTGGCAATGGAAAATATTTGTAATGGAAGACAAAAAATCTTTTTTTACCATGGAAAAAAATCCTATTTTATATTATATATACAAAATACATTATGTGGATGATCCACTATCAAAAAAGTATTGATAAGTGACCATATGATCCAAATATTCAGCTCAAAATAAGCTAGTTCAAAAGCAAATAGTAGTGGTGTAAAAACCCCCAGAAATATAAGTCTTAAAAACATAAACCTACCAAATATTGCATAGTATCCAGTGGAGATAATACCAGCACTAAAATAAAGGTCTTAATAACATAATCCTTCCAAATAAATTCTTAATAACACAAGCCTTCAAAAATAGTCTTCAATAAAAGTCTTCATAAACATAAGTCTTCCAAAAACAACAGCAAGTCTTTGTTATCCCATATATAAAAACTGCTCCAATGAACTTCACAAGTCCATAAAACTTCAGCAAGATTCAAACTGTCCAAGTAAAACCATCAGGCTATCCAAAATAGTCACCATATTCAAAAACTGGAAATTTGTCCAAAAAATATCTCCATAACCTCTGACTATCCTGCTTACATAGTAATCAGCATGTCCACCTATATAATCATCATAGCATTTCCATACAAAGGTCATCAAAACCATCCATATATACTACCTTGCATATATATAAAAGATAAAAACATTAAGTTCCAATCAGTCATCAACATAGATCAAAGAAAAAGTATCATCCATCAGATTCCCTCTTGTCCCCAAGTTCATAATGAACTTAAAAAACCTGATAGGTATCATGTCTACCAGACCCATGATACTCAGAGATAAACCAATACCCAAGCTGAACTTTCCCACCATCAGTTGCTAACTTATCAGCTAGAGTATTTGTTTCCCTATAAATATGTTTAAAATCAGCCTGCTCAAAAAAGTCAGAAAGTCTATTGACCTCTGGCAGTGACTATGCAAGATACAAATTATGACTTCTGAATTTGCCAAAAATCCAATTTATAACAAGCAAGGAGTCAACAAAAATCGGAAGACAAAAAATCTTACATGAGTGGGTTGAGAATATAGACATGACTTTTTCAAATAATGTGCCATATAGGAAAGGACTTTGTTGGACAATCCGAGGTCTATTTTTCTTAACGACATTCATGACAGTTTTTTTCTATATAATTCAGTACTTACTCTATAACTTCTTAATTGAAAAAAGGAGTGGGTATTATAGTCAAACCTAGACCATTATTGGGCCCTGGTGCTAGCTCAAATTGGGATTAAATAAAAAAGACTGGGACCACTTTGTCCATGAAAAAAAGTGGGAATACTTTCTTAGTAAATGAGTACCAGTGTCGAACCCACAATCATCATCTATTTGTAGTCGGGTTTGAAATGTGGGTGTCGTTGACCATGTGGGATGAATAAATAAATGAGCATAGTTGAAGAAAATAACATGAAGTGAAGACCAACAAAAACTTGGGATTGACTTGACGAAAAAAAATGACTAGACACAAGTAGACAACTGATATTAATAAAATTGAAAGGAAAAAAACAATAGAAAAAATGGAAATAATTGAGGGACAATTTAAGTCCCCTACATAACATAAGGAATATGAATAAATCAGTTGAGAGGATCAAGCAACCAAAGGTCCCATGTGAGTTAAGGGAAAGTTTACTAGATGAGAGATAGGGTGAGGAAATGATCAGAGGACCCCTCTGAATGGAGGAAACTATGAGAGAAATGTAGATTGTTATTCTTGAAGTTACAACACTTGCTAACCTAGCCCTAACCATCTTGAATAATAACTCGAGTATAATACAAATCATCACGTATGATTTGGTAATTAGAGAAAAATAAATCATCCTAAGGTTTCAACTAGATGAATGTGGAGGAATTGTGAATCAATTGATGATCCATAGATGACCTCATGTTAATTGGATTAATTTTACACCCAAGTTCAAAAGACATAGTTTTCTCTTATTCTATATAGAACACATGATTGTACCCCGCGCTAGCAACATTATCGATTGAAGCGTGAATCCCATTAGATATCCAACTTTTTGATGAATACTCAGTAGAAGAAATTAATCTCTCCTGATATAATACTCTTCATAAAGAAGTGATTCCACATATATAGTTGGTTGTATATCTATAGTATGTAATATTAATAGTAATCAAAGTATAAATCAAATTTTGTTAACATCGCTTACCATCATTCAATCAACATTCCAATTTATAAAGGAGATGAATATCCCATAAGACATTGGTTTTTTTGTGTAACCATCAAGGATGTTAATCTTGTTGATGATGAGAATGGAGAGATGAATTAGTTTACATATGGCCTCTTGGAAAGAGCACTTACATGGTCCAGGAATTTTATTGAAGATAAACAAAAAACTAAGAAAGAAATTAAGCATAATTTCTTAGAATTTTTCCAGACTTAAGACAATAAGCATCTGGCCGCATAGAGGTTAAAATAAATTACTCAAATATTGGGTGAAATAGTTCATGAATATGAGAATATATTTAAATAATTACTTAGTCAAATTCCATCTAGAATGGATCAAAAAATTTGGATCTAGTGGTTTGTTGTAGGCTTGAATCCCAACATTAGATCACCTTTGAGCTTACATGAATTTACAACATACAAGGATGATCTAAAGAAAGACCAAAAGCTTGAGTTGAATGCAAATTTCACATTTTCTCTTGTCGGTAGGAAAGGAAAAGTTTAGGGGTGAAATTTAACCCATCGACTATTGTTTAACCTTTTTTTCCAAAAAAATATTCACTAATTTTTCTTTTTTTCAAAGATGTTTCTCCTAAATTCCATGGGATAATTGTCTTAACCCTAAAAGTCACCAAAATCATCCAAAAACTAAAAAGTCCTTAGAAACTTGAATTAAATTAAATGACAACTATTTTATGGTTACAAATTTAAGAATTTGTAAGATTTTCTAAGGTTTTTACACTTTGAAAAAATTATGGATCCTTAAAATTTTACCTTCTGATAAGAGAGTATAAAAGAAGCTTGAAATAATGCAGAAATAACTTCAATAACTTGCACTTTGGTATAATGACTTGTGGTGTACAATGTGCTCATTGGAGAGTCACACCAAAGGAATGTGCCAATATGGAAATCAATGTCAATTTCATGACAACATAATATTGTTCCCTAAAGAAATAAGTTCATTCACAGAGGAAAGAGGACTATTCCAAGAGGAACGAAGACTATTTCGAAAATAAATATTGATACATAAATTTCAAATCACTCAAACAAGCTATTATTGTCACATATGTGAAAATTTTGAACCTCACTCGATGGAAAATTGTCCATATAATGATGGCAATGTTAAACTAAAATGTTGTGGCATTTGTTAGATTACTCAACATAACACTGCAAAATGTGTGAAGAGTTTGAAGAAGAAGTCCAATTACCATTTGATCTATCAAGAAAAGGCTATCAACTAGAGTGATCAAAGGGGTTGAGACTTTAGAAATAAATACTAGTGCAATGATGGGTACGACCAATGAGGTGGTTATAATGGTCATGGAAGGTATACCAACAATCAAGGTAATCTACCTAATGGTAGAATACAACCTTGTTATTTCATATGTTAAAGTAAAGAGAACTTATTTCCTTACTATCCCTGGAATGATAAAATAGATCTCAATTTCTATACAAAATGTGGGGCGAGGGACCATACATTAAAACACTATCATATAACTATTGAAAATATTATAAATAAAAATAATGCGAATCTCTTGTTTGGTTTTCCCTAATCATTAATCATTAAATTCTAAAAAATTGCACATTATTAAAAGATAAGGCAAGAAGATTGGAGGTGACAACCCTCACTTTAGAAAAATCAAAAGTAAAGAGAATAGCTATCCAAATCCTCATAAGAAAATAGATTTTTTCAATAATGCTACGAATTGTTTTTAAGAGTTTGGATTTGAAAAATACACCCTAGAATCACAAAACAAAACACTCAATGAATTAGTGCAACATCTGTTGAAAGAATATGATGTTGCAAGACTAATTGACTTGATGTATATGCTAATAAATAATATAAGAAATTAAAAAATCACTAAAAATATTTGTTGATTGAACCAAAAATATAGAGTTTATATCGACCCATTGGATGACCCACTACATACTTAGGATAACAATATTTAATCATTTATGATTAATTCCCTACCTACTAACCTAGATAGTTGGAATCCACTTGCACCACTTGATCAACACTTCCCATATATACCCGAGGAGCACTTTTTTCCCGATTCTGGTTAGATCCTACCCACTTTATTAATTGACAAAATTAGTAATTGTCCCTTCCTAGAGATTTTGTCTTTATACTGCATTATTCCATCTTTTCAGTGGATAAGGTAAAGCTAGTTTACTAGAAAATTGCTATGTTATGTTGCCAACCCATCCTCCCTAATTTTCTCTCTAGATTCCAGGATTAACAAGTTTTTCCATCACGCATGACAACTCACTCATGCTTTACCTAATTCGTGAGGTCCTTCACTGATTAGGACAGTACTTTATCCACCTTTGGGGGTTTATCATATGTAGTAAGTATTATTTCTTAGCTAGCATGAGTTGTATCCTATGCAAATTGAATTTACCTTTTGTTATCCCTAAAGTTGAACCTAGACTATGGGATTCAACCTTAAGGAAATCTTTGTTCAAAAATGCAAAAATCAAATACAATCCAATTGAAAACACAGGCTAGTATCAAACTAGGGATAATGGAACCTTACAGTACTAGAAGGCACTAGGCTAGTATTACTTGTTTGTACAGTTTTCAAAGTTTAGGAATGAAATCAAAACATCACACAATTTACAATGAACAGAGATGGTATATATCACAGATGGGTAAATACAGGTGTTCATAAGAAGATCAAAGCATGTGATAGGCTCGTAAATCAATGAGGGCTGCAAGACAAACTGTAGAAACCATATAACACAAAATACAATACAGCATTCAAGAGTAAGGATTCTATGATCCTGAAAACATGAAGTGAAACTGTTACTGTGTGTAAATATATAAAGATAATTGTTTCTCTTGATAAGAATTATAGTAATGGAATATGAATGACCATATACTTAACAAAATTACCAGAGAAACAATTCATGCATTATAGAAACAAATCATCATCATACTTCATTCATAAACAGAACCTATTTGAAGCTGCAAAAAAGTTCATGCTACATAGATGTGCTTACAAATCATCAAGCATGCTCCCAAAAATACCAACCTCCCTTTCTCTAGTCGAGACTTGCTTTTGTACAAAAATATTCTATCTAGAAACTAACCATAGATCCTAAATTTCTGGATCGAACTTCCTTCAAAAGTGGAGAGTTAATCCCTTACAAAGTGTTTTACACTACAAGTGTTATACAAATGTCAAACACAATAGCATGAGTTCAAAATCAAATAACTTTTAAACACCTAAAGGCTTCTAGAAGCCTCAGCTAAGGTGGCTAAGTCACTGAGCACCTGCGAGCGCTTTTGGAGTCTAGACAATTCCACATCTTTGTCACTTTCCTTTTTCTGGGCTTTGAGATGCTCTAGCTGTCTTTGCATAGCTCTCTTCTCCTTGAGGATGTCCTTCGAAATTACCAATAGTTTTTGGTACTCCACTTCCTTATCCTCCATGTCTTCTCGTAATCTCTTGTTTGCCACCATTAACTTCTCATTTATATCCTGTAGGTATCTTGTCTGTTATTTATATGTTTGAAGTGATCTTTTACATTGACCAAGCTCTGGGGAGATATCCAAATCTTCCTCTCTTCTGCAATCTCTTTCTTCAGGCAGATTCCTTGATATTGATCCTTCATCAAGCTTGTTTTGTTCATCTGTACAAAACATTGCTGGTATGATACCTGCTTCACCCTGCATGTCAATAAATTCTTCTATCTTCTCACAGTATTTGTCTTCTGCTGTGTGAACTGTTCCTTCACTTGCTACATCTTCTATAACCACAACCTCCTTATCACCCTCCTATATTGTTCTTTCTTCAATCTACATTTTCTCCCTCAATCTAGTTCTAGGCTTGCCTTCTTTGAATAACTGTTTGCAGATATTCTTTTTTGATGCAATACTTTTAAACATGTCACTCATTTTTTCTAGATTTTCTTGTGTGCAGGGTGTTTCAGGGTCTAAACTGCCTTGTACATGGTTACAAACAGGATCTATTTCTTTATTCTTACCTTCTTGATCTATCTCTGTAGGGTTTGCTATCTGCTGGTTAACATCATCAATCATCTTATTACCTTTTTCTTTAGGGTTATCACTAAACCCTAGTTCTGTCAACAAAGAACCCCATGTTCTTTCTTCTTTTTGTAGCTGGGTTAAAATCAACAACTTAATTAGCCCCTGGTGATAAACCGATCGGGCTATATGTGCTGGATGATTTTGAACTTTAGCAATCATTTTTTGAAGGCTTCTAAATAGGTAAAAAGGAAGATTTAACTGTGTACTGCCCTGAATATGCATTAGAAGTTTAAAATGACACTTTAAGACCCTATCATACCTTCCATCACAAGTCACATAGTTCTGAATCACTTCCAATGGCACTCTCCACGCTGGCTTCATCCTGTTGACATGAACTCCATTTTTCAAGTCAAGTTTTTCATTTCCAGGGATCAAGAAGTCGCTGAAATCCTCCTTGAAGTCTTTTTGTTTAAACCACTTTTCACCTTCTGCAGGAACATTGATGGCTTCAGCGATAGAGTTCTCATTAACTCTCATAGTTAATATTTGTAACTAAACTCTGTCATCATTATAATTTTCAATGAAGGCCATTGTCAATTGGGAATGATATCCCTGCAATTTGTCACAAAAGCTGAACCATCCTGACCTCTGTATCAGCTTAGCAGACCTTGGAAACTGCTTAATCCAATCTGTATTGCTAGGTTCTAATCTACATATGAAACCTCCAGGCCTCTTCTTCACAACCACCTCTGGCTCCTCCTCTTCGATTACCCTTGACATCTGAAATTCTACAGGGATTTCAACTCGGCTGTATATACCAATAATGCCTCAGGTAAAAACATATACCTTCTGCTGAATATGTCTTTGTGGTAATCCTTTTGTTTATGCTAGCATCTGGAATGTGGTAATCCTTGTGCTAGAAGTAACAATCTGAAAACCCACGGAGTGATAATGCTAATGAAATTTGACTTAAAACGAGTGGTAGCTCTTACCCCTAGAACCTCTAATAAATACCCAAATTACGAAGGTCTTCACGCAGCATTGTTCTGAACAATGCATTTTACACTGTGGCTATGTGCTAAAATGGCTTGTTCTGAGATGCAAGGAGACATAAAAATATTCCAATTCTGAACTTACAAGCTCTAGGGTAAAAATAAACCCTAACTTTCCTGAATCCTTACATAACACTGCTCATAACCAGGAACCTCTGTCAATCAACAATATAAAAGCCTTCACGCTGTATATCCTGCACAGGAAGTTTTATACTACGTCTGCATGTTCAAGCCAAGCATTGCTGAAAGTGCCAGGAAATATATGTACAATGTATTTCAATCCTGAACTCACAATCCCTAGGGTTCGAAAATAAACCCAAATTTCCTGAACATTTACATAGCGCAGCTCGTGAAGACAAACAACGAACCAAACCAGCGTTTGGATGCCTCTTCAGCAGAATAATAAGAAATATTTTAGGAAAAACGTGCCTTAGGCTACTCTTGCCACGATGACCAAAAGTATTCATTACATGAACGATTCTGACTTTGAAATGACAACACCTGTATTCTTCCATTATTGCCACTGTATGACTCATTAATTCATGATGAGCAATATAAAAACATATACAATGCCCACTGTCTATGATCAAAACTTTATATTCAAGATTATGATAAAGGATTATATCCATTATAGATTTCATGACATAATTCATAAATCTTTCAATAGAATACCATATGTACATGTTACCACCAGAAATCAATATGCCGCACGCTCACAATATGCTGCCAGTTTGGAAGGGCGCTGCCAGTTTGTAAAAATTCACCCTGTAACACATAATCCTTTGCACATACATGGGCTCTTAATTGATGAATAAAAACTTTGATGATTTTAGGTAACCAAGGGAATCATAAGGGCAAGCAATCAATCATAAAACATAAAACAAAGTAAAATTAAAACCAACAAAAACCAATCCAAATCAAAATTTCAAAAATAAGCAGGAGGAACAACCCTAGAGATAACATCTGGCTCCGTCTGGGGACAAAGTTTCTCTTGGAGACTTTGAGAACTTGCTGACCAGTACCTTATCCATTGGGCTGGAGTCTTATTTGCAATAAAATGATATATACAATGATTATGTACAGTAACACCCTGTCTTTCACTCTGTGTAAAAAGGTTTTAAGAAGCGTCCATTGACTGGACCTGCAATATCTTCTCCTTTCAAATTTTGCAAGACAAAGGTATTATTTCCAAGGATCTTTATGATTGAAAAAGGTCCTATGCATAAGTTATCAAACTTCTCATGTTTAGCTTTTTCATCTTTTCTTGCATCCCATCTGAGCACAAGATCACCCACTGTAAACAAATCTTTTTTGACGCTTTTATCAAAACTGTCTTTCATTATTTTTTGATGTTTCTCAGCTGTGTCCTTGATGGCTTCTCTTTCTTGCTACAACTGTACTATCTGAAACATTCGTCTCCTAATATCATCTAGCTCTTCTTCAATTTCCTGCACAAACTTCATGACTGGAGTGACTAAATGGACAGGGAAAACAGCATCAGTCCCATAAACCAATTGGAAAGGGGATGTCCCAATTGATTTTTTAATTGTTACTCTATCAGCCCACAGAGCATACTTCAGCTTGCTATCCCAACTTCGTTTATTTTCAAACAGCATTTTCTTGATACTGCTTACAATGCTTTTATTGCTAGATTCTGCTAATCCATTTCCTTGTGGATAGTATGGTGTGGATTGCTTAAGGTTAATGTTATTCTCCTGGCAAAAATTTACCATCCTTTTTTACTTGAAGGCAGGGGCATTGTCAGTGAGTAATTTTCTAGGGCATCCAAACCTACTCAAAATGTTTTCTTGGAGGAAAGAAATTATTACATGTTCTGTTGCTCTCCTTGTTGGAATTGCTTCCACCCATTTTGTGAAGAAATCGGTAGCAGTCAGGATCCATTTATGCTGTCCACTAGATAGAGGATGAATTTCACCAATAAAGTCTAGTCCCCACTGCTGAAATGGACCATTCACAGAAATAGGCTTTAATGGTAGGGATTGAATCTTTTGCTTACCAACAAATTTCTGACATTCGATACATGATCTAATCTGCTGAAACACATCTGAAAACAGGGTAGGCCAGTAGTATCCTGCTCTCAAGATTTTGAAGGTAGTTTCTTTCCAATACTTATGTCCTCCACACACTCCACTATGCAACTCTGCATTCACAGCATCAATTTCATATTTCTCCAAACATTTCAACAGTATACCTCCCGGATCCTTCCAATACAATATCTGATCTCTCAAAACGTACTTCATTGCTTTTAGTTTCAAGGATCTGCATTCATTCCTGTTCAATTCAAGAGGGCACTATAAATACAAAAGAAAATACACCACATCCTTATACCAATCAGATTCAGCATACCTGTTATAAATCTTCTCCTTACTGTGCTCTGTGCTCATACTCTGTGCTGACTGCTCTGCCATGATGTGAAGATTCAAAACCTGACAATTGGATTCTATGAGTAGTTTAGCTAGTCCTTGTCCTTTTACCAATTTTGTTGGCTTAATTTCTATGTCATATTCCATGACCTTGGCTATCCATCTGCCTCTCTTTCCTTCACTGTCAGGCTGTGCCAGAATTTCCTTAACTGCTGCATTTGGGACATAAGCCACAACATTAGAATCTAAAACATATATTCTAAAGAATTTCAGAGCTTTAACTAAGGCATATGCCTGTTTTTACATTATATTATACTTCAGCTCAGAGTCCCTTAATGTTTTGCTGAAGAATGATATGGGTTGTTCCAAATTATCAGAGTTCTTTTGTAATAATACAGCAGCAATAGTATCTTCTGATGCAAACGAAAATATGGCAAAATCTTTTGTGAAATCAGGAGCCATCAGCATTGGGGCTTCTATCAATGCTTGTTTTATGTTTTCAAATGCTTGTTTAGCCTGTTTAGACCACTTAACCTCACTATCCTTTTTAAGCATTTGAGTGATATGCTTTATTATCTCTGCAAAATTTGGAATAAACCATCTTAAGAAGTTGATTTTTCCAACAAAGGATTGAACTTCTTTTTTGTTTCTGGGCATGCTAATTTTTAGAATAGCCTTGACTCTTTCTGGATCTATCTTTATTCCCTCAGTAGAGACAATATGGCCTAATAGTTTTCCTTCTGTCAGGGCAAAGTGAGATTTTTTAGGATTTAGTGATAAACCAAACTTCCTACATTTGACAAAAAATTGTCTTAAGTGTTTAAGATGATCTTCATTGGATTTAGAAAATACTGTGATGTCATCTTGGTATATCACTACAAATTTTTCATTTTCACCCACAAAAGCTATATCCATAGCTCTTTGAAAAGTAGCACCTGCATTCATGAGCACAAAAGGCATTTTGTCACACATAAAGGTTCCCCATGGCGTGGTGAATGTTGTTTTCTCTCGGTCTTTAGGCTGAACTGCAATCTGGTTATAACCAGAAAATCCATCAATCATCGAAATCCTGTGAGCACCTACTACCCTCTGCAAAATCTGATCTATCTTTGGCAATGAATAGTTATCTTTGAGGCATGATTTATTCAGGTTACGAAAGTCTACAAATAATCTTATCTCTCCATTTTTCTTCCGTACAGGAACTAAATTAGCAACCCAAGATGAATATCTTAAAGGCACAATGATTTTTGCATCTAACAGTTTTTTCACCTCTTTTTCAATTATTGGCAACAATGCTGGATTTATCCTTCTAAGCTTCTGTTTAAAAGGCTTAGTGTTGGGTTTTAGAGGGATTTTGTGCTGGATTATGCTAATATCATATGTTTTTAAATCCTGATATGACCAAGCAAAAATGTCTTTATATTCTTTCAGCAAAGCTGGATATTTCCTTCTTTCATCATCTGACAGCAATTTTGACAATTTTATCATTTGAGGCTGATTTTCAGAACCAATGTTATATTCCATAACATTTTCTTCAGTAGTCTATAGGGTAGTTTTTATCAGTGTATCATCTTTTGAAAACAATCTTTCTAAAGGAACAAGTCCTTTAGGAATGAAATTCCCTTTTAACTCCACAATTTTATGATCAGCAATTGAATTATTTATGCAGGGTTCATTTTCTACCCATTCTGAATCCTGTTCATGCTCAACAGTATCATCTGAAAATTCACCTACCAATTCCAGAAATTCTTTTATTTCCTTATCATCATTAAAAACCTTCCAATGTTTAATATTATCTGGGACAGCAGGTCTGTACCTAACATCAATTGGATATTTCAGATGAGTAACCTTTGGCACTTTGAAATAAGCTACTGCTAAAGCTAAGGAATCAGCTGTTTCATTATACTTTCTTGGGACAAAGGTGATATTAAAGGCTATGAAATAATTTTCAATTAGATCCCAGACTTCAATCCTATAAACTTTCAACAACTGCTGCTTTACCTGGTACACCCTTTTTACTTGCTGGATTATTAATTCGGAGTCGCCAAATACAGCAAGCTCCTTAATGCCCAAGTCTTTTGCTGCCCTTAATCCAAGTATCAGAGCCTCATATTCAGCAGTATTGTTTGTTGTTTTGAATTCCAATTTGAACATAAGGGAAATAGCCTCACCTCCAGCTGAAATCAATAACACTCCTGCACCTGCCCCTTCTTTACTTGATGCACCATCGAAATACATTTGCCACAAGCCATCAGGTTCCTCTCTTTTTACCTGAATTGGGATATCTTTTTCTACCTTTAAAACACCTTCAGATTCATCATTCAATTGCAACATACAAGACCCAAGGTTTTCATCAATTGAATAAATAGGGTGATTATTAGGGTGTTTGCTGTCACTTACCAAGTATGCCATTTGAAATTATCTGTATAGTCTTCTAAATTCACCCCCAAATACTGGAATTGTAGCATACGAGAGATCCATCTGCAGAGTTCCCCCTACCTTTTTTGCCCAAGATCTAGACAACAACATACCGAACTTAGGAGAAATATATGCAACCACAATATCCATCAATATACTCTTCATGGGTACCTGGGTTAGATTCACCACCAAATCCTTGATCACCCCAATACATTTTACTGCCCTAGAATCAAATGCGTACAAATCATGGTATGGCTTAGTAACACTCAGTCCTAAGGATTCCATGACTGATTTTGGCATAAGGTTATGTGAAGCTCCTGAATCCAGCAAACAATTATGCAGCAGTTGATCATGTACAGAAAAAGGTTACGTAAAATGGCAGAGGATATTCAGAATTATCATCTGGTTGATCAAAAGTTTTTGATCCTACAATGATAGTAGGATTTTCATCCTGCAGATTAATCTCATCAGAAGGAATAAGACTAGGATTTACTGCATTGCTAAAGGTTTTAAAGGTTGCCTCGCTGTAAATTTTACTTTTAATCAACTCAGTCAAAGGGACAGGGATCTTTACCTTATTAAGTTCATGTTCAAAATTAAAGCCACCAATAGACTTATTAATCTCCTATGGATTCACATCTTCATCTTTTCTCTGATTTACAGCTTGTTTCTGATTTGCAGGCAGATTTTGTTTAAAAGAAGAAGCTTTCACAACTTTCTTGGTTTGTGCTGCATGTTTTACCCATGACCTCAGGCCATATGATTTTTGTGGCATTTGTTGAAAAACCTATGGCATAGACATTTGATAATCATCCTCATCATACTGACCTAATTCTGTAGCATACTGATAATCAGATCGAGTTATAAAATGTGAAGGAGCATCATCATCAAATTGACTAATATTTTGTTCTTCATCTTCCAATTCATCTAACTCTCCTTCATCAAATTCATATGATTCATCCCCTAACATTATTGTTTTGAAAAGGAGGTTGAATCTTTTGTTCTTCATTTTCTTGTCTCTCTCTCTGTATATCATTGTTTCGTCTTTCTCTTAGGAAAAATCTAGGGGCAAAAGGTCTTCGAAACTGATTCGGATTTTTATCACTTTCAGGCATGGGTTTATTTTGATTTCTATTTCTACTTCCCACTTCTAATCTGTCAATCTTATCAGATAAATGTTTTAGGAGTTTACCCATTTCATCTATTCTTCCATCTCATGACCTTCCTACTTGATTGGATGTACTGACTGCTTTCTTCCCTTTTCTGTCCACAATTTGATGTTCTGTTTCTTCTTTTAGTCTGTTTGAGGCCATAATATTTGATTCTACTTCTAATGCTGCACTCTGCATGCTTAGAAGTGAATCAGTTTTTTTTCTCTTAACAGCAAAGAAAACTCAGGATTAAATGCATTTGCATAAGCTAACCTTGCTGCTGTCTCCGTGGGTTTTATTTCAGCTGGAATTTTACTATACATCTTGTTAAATCTTTTAGAAAAATCTCCCACATCTTCACCCTTTTTTCTTTTTAAAGAATGAAACTCTGTCTGATAATACAAATAGTCTTTAGTGTCCCCCCATTGTTTCATGAACGTGTCTTCCAAGGCATCAATGCCATCTATGGAGTTTGGTGGCAATTCTCTAAACCACTTTCTAACCTCACCATCTAAACTTTGGACAAATAATCTCATCCAAACATCTGTATGTTCATAATTTTGATTATTTGCAAAATTACAGAATTTATTCCAATGTTCTTCTGCAGTAGCATCTCCCTGACCATCGAACCTTGGCATGTATTTATGATAATCTTCTCCTGGGAGAGCATTGAGTGGTGGAGTCAAAACAAGCGGGGCATATCTTGCTGCTATCATAGCAGCCATTCGATTTTGCGGCTGAGCCATTCTAGGGTTTATAGTAGACTGAAAAGTACTTGATTGTTGTGATGAGGAAGACAAAGCACCAGGATTTGGTTGATTTACTGGAACAGTCTTAACCAGAGGAGTATGGATTGAAGGAGTTTGCAATGCTTCAAGTTTAACTTTTTCTGATATCAAGGGATTGGTAAAGACTCGGAAATTATCAACTTGGGAAGGTGTGAATAATGAATCTAACTCCTCTCGTCCTTTTTCTGAATATGAATTTAGAGCAGGAACAGGAAAAGATGCAGATTCAGGGATCTCTAAAGTTGCAGGCTGTTTAAATTTCTCTGATGAAGTAGAAACAAGATTTCTCCTAGTCTCCCTTAACAAATCTTGAGGATCTGAAACTCTTGGATTTAGAGGAGATGATGGATTTCCTCGAGTTCCTATCTTCTTTGAAGCCACTGTAACTGCTTAAAAGGTGATTAGATGTAGTCTATATCAGGTTTTGCTGATTTTGTTCACCCTACAAAATTAGTTCAAAATTGTTGATTACCTAGGGAAGATATACTTTCCTTTATCTGTTCCCCGGCAACGGCGCCAGAAGATGTTATCCCTAAAGTTGAACCTAGACTACGGGATTCAAGCTTAAGGAAATCTTTGTTCAAAAATGCAAAAATCAAATACAATCCAATTGAAAACACAGGCTGGTATCAAACTAGGGATAATGGAACCTTACAGTACTAGAAGGCACTAGGCTAGTATTACTTGTTTGTACAATTTTCAAAGTTTAGGAATGAAATCAAAACATCACACAATTTACAATGAACAGAGCTGGTATATATCACAGATGGGTAAATACAGGTGTTCATAAGAAGATCAATGCATGTGATAGGCTGGTAAATCAATGAGGGCTGCAAGACAAACTATAGAAACCATATAACACAAAATACAATACACCATTCAAGAGTAAGGATTCTATGATCCTGAAAACATGAAGTGAAACTGTTAATGTTTGTAAATATATAAAGATAATTGTTTCTCTTGATAAGAATTATAGTAATGGAATATGAATGACCATATACTTAACAAAATTACCAGAGAAACAATTCATGCATTACAGAAACAAATCATCATCATACTTCATTAATAAACAGAACCTGTTTGAAGCTGCAAAAAAGTTCATGCTACATATATGTGCTTACGAATCATCAAGCATGCTCCCAAAACTGCCAACCTCCCTTTCTCTAGTCGAGACTTGCTTTTGTACAAAAATATTCTATCTAGAAACTAACCATAGATCCTAAATTTCTGGATCGAACTTCCTTCAAAAGTGGAGAGTTAATCCCTTACAAAATGTTTTACACTACAAGTGTTATACAAATGTCAAACATAATAGCATGATTTCAAAATCAAATAACTTTTAAACACCTAAAGGCTTCTAGAATCCTCAGCTAAGGTGGCTAAGTCACTGAGCACCTGCGAGTGCTTTTGGAGTCTAGCCAATTCCACATCCTTGTCACTTTCCTTTTTCTGGGCTTTGAGCTGCTCCAGCTGTCTTTGCATAGTTCTTTTCTCCTTGAGGATGTCCTTCAAAATTACCAATAGTTTTTGGTACTCCACTTCCTTATCCTCCATGTCTTCTCGTAATCTCTTATTTCCCACCATTAACTTCTCATTTATATCCTGCATGTATCTTGTCTGTTCTTTATAAGTTTGAAGTGATATTTTACATTGACCAAGCTCTGGGGAGATATCCAAATCTTCCTCTCTTCTGTAATCTCTTTCTTCAGGTAGATTCCTTGATATTGATCCTTCATCAAGCTTGTTTTGTTCATCTGTACAAAACATTGCTGGTATGATACCTGCTTCACCCTACATGTCAATAAATTCTTCTATCTTCTCACAGTATTTGTCTTCTGCTGTGTGAAATGTTCCTTCACTTGCTGCATCTTCTATAACCACAACCTCCTTATCACCCTTCTGTACTGTTCTTTCTTCCATCTGCATTTTCTCCCTCAATCTAGTTCTAGGCTTGCCTTCTTTGAATAACTGTTTGCAGATTTTCTTTTTTGACGCAATACTTTTAAACATGTCACTGTTTTTTTCTGGATTTTCTTGTGTGCAGGGTGTTTCAGGGTCTAAACTACCTTGTACAGGGTTACAAACAGCATCTATTTATTTATTCTTACCCTCTTGATCTATCTCTATAGGGTTTGCTATCTGCTGGTTAACATCATCAATCATCTTCTTACCTTTTTCTTTAGGGTTATCACTAAACCCTAGTTCTGTCAACAAAGAACCCCATGTTCTTTCTTCTTTTTGTAGCTGGGTTAAAATCAACAACTTAATTAGCCCCTGGTGATAAACTGATCGGGCTGTATGTGCTGGATGATTTTGAACTTTAGAAATCATTTTTTGAAGGCTTCTAAACAGGTAAAAAGGAAGATTTAACTGTGTACTACCCTGAATATGCATTAGAAGTTTCAAATGACACTTTAAGACCCTATCATACCTTCCATCACAAGTGACATAGTTCTGAATCACTTCTAATGGAACTCTCCACGCTGGCTTCATCCTACTGACATGAACTCCATTTTTCCAGTCGAGTTTTGCATTTCCAGGGATCAAGAAGTCGCTGAAATCCTCCTTGAAGTCTTTTTGTTTAAACCACTTTTCACCTTCTGCAGGAACATTGATGGCTTCAGCGATAGAGTTCTCATTGACTCTCACAGTTAAGCTTTGTAACTGAACTCTGTCATCATTATAATTTTCAATGAAGGCCATTGTCAATTGGGAATGATATCCCTACAATTTGTCACAAAAGCTAAACCATCCTGACCTCTGTATCAGCTTAGTAGACCTTGGAAACTGCTTAATCCAATCTGTATTGCTAGGTTCTAATATACATATGAAACCCCCATGCCTCTTCTTCACAACCACCTCTGGATCCTCCTCTTCGATTACCCTTGACATCTGAAATTCTACAGGGATTTCAACTCGGCTGTATATACCAATAATGCCTCAGGTAAAAACATATACCTTCTGCTGAATATGTCTCTGTGGTAATCCTTTTGTTTATTCTAGCATCTGGAATGTGGTAATCCTTGTGCTGGAAGTAACAATATGCAAACCCACGGAGTGATAATGCTAATGAAATTTGACTTAAAACGAGTGGTAGCTCTTACCCCTAGAACCTCTGATAAATACCCAAATTACTAAGGTCTTCACGCAGCATTGTTCTGAACAATGCATTTTACACTGTGGCTATGTGCTGAAATGGCTTGTTCTAAGATGCAAGGAGACATAAAACTATTCCAATTCTGAACTTACAAGCCCTAGGGTAAAAATAAACCCTAACTTTCCTGAATCCTTACATAACACTGCTCATAACCAGGAACCTCTGTCAATCAACAATATAAAAGCCTTCACGCTGTATATCCTGCACAGGAAGTTTTATACTACGTCTGCATGTTCAAGCCAAGCATTGCTGAAAGTGCCAGGAAATATATGTACAATGTATTTCAATCCTGAACTCATAAGCCCTAGGGTTCGAAAATAAACCCAAATTTCCTGAACATTTACATAGCGCAGCTCGTGAAGATAAACAACGAACCAAACCAGCGTTTGGATGCCTCTTCAGCAGAATAATAAGAAATATTTTAGGAAAAACGTGCCTTAGGCTACTCTTTCCACGATGACCAAAAGTATTCATTACATGAACGGCTCTGACTTTGAAATGACAACACCTGTGTTCTTCCATTATTGCCACTGTATGACTCATTAATTCATGATCAGCAATATAAAAACATATACAATGCCCACTGTCTATGATCAAAACTTTATATTCAAGATTATGATAAAGGCTTATATTCATTATAGATTTCATGACATAATTCATAAATCTTTCAATAGAATACCATATGTACATGTTACCACCAGAAATCAATATGCTGTACGCTCACAATATGCTGCCAGTTTGGAAGGGCGCTGCCAGTTTGTAAAAATTCACCCTGTAACACATAATCCTTTGCACATACATGGGCTCTTAATTGATGAATAAAAACTTTGATGATTTTAGGTAACCAAGGGAATCATAAGGGCAAGCAATCAATCATAAAACATAAAACAAAGTAAAATTAAAACCAACAAAAACCAATCCAAATCAAAATTTCAAAAATAAGCAAGAGGAACAACCCTAGAGATAACACCTTTGAGGGATGTACTATTTATGTACATTATTATTCATCATTAATAAATGGAAGGATACACTCCAATATCCATCTCCTCTTCATGTGATTCAATCTCTCTATCTTCTCCCTATTTTCCTTGTGCATGCTTGTGAGAATGATCATGTAGCAAGATCTAGTTCGTGTGCTTCTTATTTGCATAAAGGCTCTATTTATACATGGTATCATAGCTGCAATTTCTACATGGTATCAAATTTGCAATTTCCACATGGTATCAAAGTGCAAGGTTGTTCAATTTGAACAGAGTTGAGGAGCTATCTGTTTTCTTGATCAGAGCCCATGCAATCTCCTATTCCTTTGTGAAGAAGAGCTTGCATTAAGCTTACAAGAATTTTTCGTAGTTTTATTTGTGTAGGTTGCAAAGAGTATATCCTTAAGCGCATCAACATATCAGTATGGATTTGTCTTCATCTATGATCATGACTCCCTTCAACCATCATGAATGGAAATTCAAAATTGGCATTCTATTACGTAGTCAAGGTATCTATAGAGTTTCTATGGAGTTAGAAAATGAACCAAATTCTGTTGTTGAGAAAGATAAGTGGAATAATAGGTTGGATGAATGACATGGATATATTTTCATGTCTATTTCTTCTGTTCTACTCTTTCATATAGATGGTTTTACCACTCCAAACCAAGTATGGAACAAAATTGAGTCTCTCTTTAGAGTTCAAGATGAGATAAGAGCGCATCAATTAGAGAATGAGTTATTCTCATTGAGTCCAAGCAGTTTCAAATCCATTGAGGTTTTATTCACCAAATTCAATTCACGTGTTCTATTTATCAAAAAATGTGGGATTGAGAAGAAATAACATCAATTGATTCTTTCCATTCTATCAAAATTGGGTCATGAATACTCAGGTTTTGTGTATAATTTTCATGCTACTAGGCTTGTTGTTTTGAATTGGAAAATGCCTTCTTTGAGTACATTCTTTGATTCATTGACAAAGGAGAAAGATAAATTGATCCATATGGGTTTTCTTAGATAATACAAGGGAAAGGATCATCCTCTCATATTTCAAGGGAAAGTGAGATATTGAATATGAAAGTTTGAAACCTACTGATGAAGATTCAATAAAGAAATTCAAGAAGAAACAGAGTACATCCAAGTGTTCTTATTGCAGGAAGGGATTTCATCCTAAGAAGAAATGTTTCAAGAATAAAATGCACATCATGTCTCATCTTCTTTAGAAAAACTACTTCGAAGTTCCAGATGAGCTAGAGAAACCTGTTGATTCTTCATAATACTGTCATAGTGCACAGTTTCAAGGTGATGTAAAATATGAATTGAGTGCCATATTTAAATACTTTCATCAAATATCTATTATAGATTCATTTTATTATATATCAGAATCAGAAATATCAGTTTCTTTCTTTGATAATCCACCTATCAGTCTCCTAGATTCATCTCCCAATACTTGTGATTTTTCACTAGATCCTGGCTTTTCTTTAAGCAACTCTTCCTCACTCCATTCAAATTATTATAATTCCAATTTAGAAGCATATTCACTGGATGATATTCATGTCATGAAACCATCCATACCATATACCATACCTCTGAATACTCCTAAGACTATACAAACCCCAAGTTCACTAGTTGATTCCTCATTGGTTTCTTACGTAGTGTTACTTATATTTAATGGTTTCAAGTATTACCTATGTTTCATTGGTTGGTTATAAATGACCTTAGTCATCATTGTACTTATATTACACATGTTTGTATCTTTTATAAACACTTATGATTCATATCTTGGGCCCATTCATCATTCAGATTTTTACACATTAGGTTTTCCCAGTTGTTCATCCTTTTCCTAGTCCAGCCCCATATCCTCATAGAGACAATGAAGATTCGGTATTTTATGTTCCATATGATAATATTTATGATATATAAAATTATTTTCAGCCTCATATCATATTTGGGAAGGTGCTACATCAGATTGGAAGAAAGATATGTGATCCACATCACCATTTTGCAGCTATAGAAGGAACTGATTATGTAACTGATTTTATTAATCTTTGTACTATTTGGGAAGGATTATGCACATATATATTTTCCTTTTCAGATTGTGGTTGCATATCATAGTTTGAAATCAGAAATAATCATTCATATAATTCTCCTACTTCATTAGATGATGAGCTACAAGGAGTCTGTCCTCTTCTTTCTTGCAGATTCTACACTCTCGCACATGATCATGGTGCCTACAAAATTATTCATCAAGTATTTCACCAGAAGAAGTTCATTTAGCTGATTCAACTAAATTTAAATACACATTGAAAAAATATTTCAAATTTTGTGGCTTGTCCTTTCCCGAGGGAGGATTTTACCCATGTGGTTCATCCTCTTTTCTCATCTTTTATGGACATGAATAATTGTAAAGGGTGACCATAGCCTTGTTATTGGTCGCTATATACACCTATATGTACCTATATGCACCTATATGCATCCATATGCATCTCATTATTTCATACACATCATCATAAATCCATACTTAAAGGGGGGTGTTGGGATATTATAAACCCACTCCATACTTAGGATAACAATATTTAATCATTTCCAATTAATTTCCTACCTACTAGCTTGGATAGTTGGCATCCACTTGCACCACTTGGTCAACAATTTCCCTATATACCCTAGGAGCACCTTTACTCTACCCACTTTATTGACTACCATAATTAGTAACTACTCATTACCGCAGATTCTCTCTTTATACTGCTTTATTCTATCTTTTCAGTGGATAAGGTAAAGCTAGTCAACTAGGAAACTATTATATTTTATTGCCAACCCATCCTCAATGATTTTACCTCTAGATTCCAATATTATCATGTTTTTCCATCGTCCATGGAAACTGACTCATGCTTTAGCTAATTCGTGAGGTCCTTGAGTAATTACGAAAGTGATTTAGACACCTATGGGGGTTTGTCATATTTAGTAAGTCTGCTTTCCGAGATAGCATGATTTGTCTCCTATGCAAATTGAATTTACCTATGAGGGATGTATTATTTACGTACACTATTATTCATCATTAATCTATGGAAGGATACACTCCAATATTAACCACTTCTTCATGTGATTCGGTCTCTCTATCTTCTCTCTATTTTCCTTATGAATGCTTGTGAGAATTATTCTGTAGCAAGGTTTACTTCTTGTGCTTCTTATTTGCATCAAGGATTTATTTCTCCATGCTATCATAACTACAATTTCTAGATGGTATCGGAGTTGCAATTTCTACAATCCTTGACTTTGTCTCCCAAGCTAATATAATTACTAGATCTACCTTGGAAAATTTTGGTCGTCCACATCTATCTGAGTTGGGTATTTATCTTAATATTTTCGAGCATGGATTAATCAAACCCATTGGAGTATGGAAGAATATTAACACTACAATAATGGGCATTGATACTCAAATTGATTTTTGAGTGATCGGTCCAAATGAAGGTTCTAACTCATTCTCTATTGTTAATCGATAGACCTTGAAGAACAAAAATGAATGTCTTTATATCTATAGATAAATACATAATAAAATTAAAGAGAGAAAGCAAAAGGGTTATTGTACCCACCTATCCATCCCAAGGTAAGTCTTGCATAGATCCTCAAGATCATGATCCAAATATAAGATAGCTATATCTATTCATGTAAAATAATGAAGATTCAATTGGGCCTAATGAAAATAAGGAGATCCACTTGGGTTTTCCCATGTTGGTCGTTCATAATACTGACTCAAAATTATATGAATCAAAAACTAAAAATTATTAATCACTTGTAAGAGAATGTTTTACATTCATTGCCATCCCTTGACATTCAGTGCACAAATGCTTCATGATTCCTATAATTTCAAAAATATTCATGAAAATGATGATAGGGTATCCAACTCTAGCACCAATGTAAACTAGACTTACCAACTTGTTGATATTTGAGAAAAAAAAGAGATGCTTGAACTTTAAAACTTTTATCAATCAATTCCATTACATGTGAATCTCATAAATAAATAATCCACATATGAATATATCGTCCACATAAATCATCCATATAAATCAACTCCTTAAATCAACCATGAGAGACAATATATACCCTGGGAAAACCCTCCAAACATGGAGGATGAAAAAACCAACAATTATTTCAGTATGATAGACATAATTGTAGAGAATGGTTTACAACACATAATTAGAATTATCGATAAGAGATATCACCACAACGGTAGAGAAGAGAGATCCAATGTAACCCTTCAAAAACAACTATATGCAATTGTATTGAACTTGCAATATTCCTAGCATATTAATAACAAGACAAAAACCCTAACATGCATAAGGTATATACAAGGTTCAATAAATATACTGAGAGCACCACATAGTGCATTCATAAGAAGGAGCTAACTAGAACTCCCTCTATGAAAACATTAGAACCTTTCATTTCCTCAATTAGCTTGAACTGAATGTTCACCGTCTTCAACTAAAATTGAACTGACTTAAACTGAATGTTAATTGTCTTGAACTGAATGTTAACTAACTTGAACTAAATGTTAGCTTACTTTAACTAAATTTTAACTAACTTGAGCTTAATGTTAACTTACTTGAACTGGATGATAACTTACTTGAACTGAATGTTAACTGACTTGAATTGAATGCTAACTTACTTGAACTGGATGATGACTTACTTGAACTGAATGTTAGCTAAATTGAATTGAGTATTTAACTAACTATCAAGATATCACTTAATTAACATGATAACTTAAGTGTCATAAGTGCTTCATTCTTATTGTCATCCATGCACAATTTCTGTGATTAACTTTTGCATGAATCTATTTAGTTAACTGATGCATGCTGGTTGATGAACATTAAGATCTTCTTTACTTAATTGCTTACATTAGTTAATAGTTCAACTGATTCTTCAATCGAGGCATTCATATTTTACTGAATATTTATAACTTGAGTTCACTGAAACATTTGCATGGTAAATTCAAATTATCTTTCTCTATGATTCATCTCGCTATATTTAAATAATTAATGCATGTTCCATATGTGTATTATTTATTCATCCTATCCGATATCATACTCAACATAATTATTCCATACATACTAATTATTATATATGTTACCTTGGGCCATATAGTCATATGCTAAATTAATTCATGCTAGGGGTAGCTAAGCCCTAAAGGAGACTTATAGCACTTAGTGACCATGACTTGCAATATATCACATAGTATAACGAAATCAACAAATGAATGTCTAGAGTGTTCATACAACACAAGATCATCTCCAAAATTGGAGTTCCATTCTCACAGGGTATCATCTATGAGAATCATTGACTTGATACAACACAAGTCTAGTCTTGATATTACTCACAATACTTAGCTTGATAATACTCACAAGATTTACATTACAACATCACCACCTCAATCATATGAGCATACATAGGAATTGATATGACTCACAGATACAACTTGATATTACTCACAAGTCTGGAGAATGACTCTTGATTATGTACAATCAACACTCCCTCTCAACGAGCGAGACATTCTTTTCTTTACCAGAAATTTATTGCCATACCAAGATTATCTCAGAAGTATCTCAACTTTTTCATTGATAGTGGCTTGTCCAAAAAATTTCAATATGGTCATCAATAGCTATGTACACAACCTTGAATTCAATGAAGTAAGACTTCATCTCAATGTGTTCTATCATAACACATAGGGTTTTTCAGAAAGATTGACTATTAAGACCTAATAATTGTAGGCTCAAGTCTTTCACCCTAGTAGGTAGCTTCCCAACCTACACTACTCCTCAGTAGGTAATACTATCTGCAAAACACCTTTTTCTTTTGTATTACTCTTTGACATACACCTTTCTTCTGTAGTACTATTCGTAATACACTTGTCTTTTGTAGTACTAGCCATAATACACATTACTAATTTCATGCTATATAATAGGTATACTATGTATTAAAATTCAATAAAGAATCTATTCTAATGTACCTCAAAGGTACTCATTCAAATGCTTATCCACAAGCATAAAAATAATACAGGTCTGCTTAGAGATCAACCAACTACTTACACATAGTAGCATCATTTGGATCCAATCCAGAATGTAGTTTCTCTAAACTAGAAACTATGTATTTCATATCCATCATATACAACATTATAAATCAAATGTGTAAAATTACGCAAAAAGAAAATATTATCTTTTCATTCAATTTTCAACATTTGTTGACATCAAGAATATTCTACAATCTGAAGAAGTTCTTAGTGATCTTGTCATTCTATGTGATGTTATTTAAAGCATGATCACTTTCATAGTGATTTGATATCATAGTACCTTACATAGCCAATTGTATGGCTATCTAACCTCTTCAATAGGTTTAAATGTTCTCTGATAGTTCAGACTATAACTCTTCTTCAGTATCCAATAGTTTCTGAGACTTTGACCATGTCTATTCTCATGCAAATTTTCTCCACAACATGTCACATCCCCTAGCTTCCTAAGTCATGTACCATGACTAACTAGTTTGGGGAATTTTAACTGTTTCTTCCTGTGAGGATACATCAATATCCCCTCTTCAATTAGAGAAATATTTTATACTATACCAAGCTTGTTCTAGACATATTTTTAATAATATGTTGGCAATTCTTCTCATCCGTGGATATGTATAGGAGTTACACAAATCATTTTTGTACCATGTCTCAGATATAACTAACTAGTAACTTTGTAAAGTTGTACTACTTTACAATATGCTATATCTGAGCAACATATTTTATGTGATATTTCTCGATCATTGTACTAGTAAGAATCCATATATATGTGAAACATACTTTCACTGACTATCACATGTTTGAATCCACATACACTTGTACTAAGTAGATAACACAACACATGCTTTGATTTACATGTATATGTACTAACTGTAAAACATATAACTAATCCTAGGACCTGTATAGATATATCTAATATCTATGAGATTGTACAAAATATGAACAAGAATAAGATTTATCTTTATGTTTGTGGTCATGGATTTACAATCCATTGTTCTTGAATCCTTTCAAGAACTCTATTGAATATGTTTACTCAATAGAAGAAAAATATTATCCAATGACTGCTACACCTTTAAAATTCAGAATCATCCAAGATTCTTACATATAGTTTCCTTTTGAATATGAGTATCATACATGATTTCTACATAACAAGAAGTTAATTTAACCAATTCCACTATTTTTTTCAGGATCTAGAAAATATTGTTTCTCCCTCTCAACATCTAGGACGTGAGAACCATAAATATTAGTCCTCCATCACGGAGTCTCATACTCCTCTATACATAAAAAATATATGAATATAATTAAGAAAAACACATTACCTTCATGAGTCTTTACATTTCTCTGAATATAATTAGGGATTCTATTCTAGATTCTTCCTAATAAACATAGGAACCTCCCATTCTTCTCTTTTTTAGGATTAACCATCCTAATGACTCCATGCCATTCTCTTCATGTAGGTCACGTCATATGTTTTTCCCTACAAGAAAAATTATTCAGATGATTAATAACATTACATAACTAATAAATGCAATCACATGAAAAATTTCAACATACTCGCAATGGTTCATATAGTTATGTACATAGACTAAGTCAATGGTTTGACATAACCCCATTTATATGTTTTGTGATGTTTTGCAATCCTATATCAGTACTATATTAGTTCAAAAATTCATATTTTATGAAGGAAATATTAAGCCCCATATTCATGTCTTATGTAGAAAGCATGAATCCCTTTATTTGGTATATTATGATCAATCATGGACTCTTATGTTCATAGCTCATGAAGAAAGCATGCAACCCTCTATCCCATGTCTTATGAAGGAAATTTTCAGATTTATATCATTCCTATGTAAGTATATATCAGTCCTACATAAGTCTTATATCAGTCCCATATCATATCTCATAATATTGACTCATGATATCAACAATATGCTAATAAAAAAGACAAACAATAATGTATATGCACAACATAATTTCAAATTCCATGAATACAAATCTCTATATGACAGTCATGAAACACATTAAAAACCATTTAGGTCTCTCCACCCTTATGGAGAATACCGGAGTCCTTATTTATTCACTTGAATGGAAGAGCTTCTTTGTAGTGAAGGGGTTTCTCCCTTTCTTCATTCTTCTTGTGAGGACAATATTCTCCTCTTTAGTGTACACAACCCTTCTTTTGATGTTCCCCTCTTCTTTATTCGATTCATTGTTCTTAAAAAATATTGGGGAGTGCATGAAAACACTCCCTTGTGATCATGGGCATGAGATTGTCCTTAACCGAATCAAAGATGATATGCTTGGCCTTTTCTTGATTCTTCTTTAAGTTTGTTAAGTATATAGTTGTCATTGACGTGAAAGGTGTTCATGAATGATAAAGTAATAACTAGTTGATGTGGTGGCAGAATGAAGGTTGCAGGTATCCGGAATAACAAAGGAATAACCCTGTTACAGGTTGCAGGTTGCAAGGTGAATGAAAAATGAATAACCCTATAAAGTTGAATGAATAAAGATCAATCATCCAATGTTGTTTGTGAAAGAATTGTCACAGAGGATTTTTGCAAAGAAATCATAGAGATCCTCAAAGTCATGGTGAGATGCGAATTCGATCTGAAATCGATAGTCGGGAAGCATCCCGCATGAGATCCAATGACTGAGGATCAATTCCGCAAAAGATAGGCAGGTGGATGAAGTTATGCAAAAGATCAAGATATGACGACTTATATTAGTTGCACACTAGATCCAAAGGTTGAGGATTAATTCCAGTAGTTAGGCAGAAAATCCAAAGTTTCGTAAAAGATCAAGCTCAGACAACTAAGATTAGTTCCACCAAAAGAGATCGACAGTGTGGAAAGGGAATTGCGTTTAAAGATTCTATGAACCCCTAATCAGCATCCCACAAAATATCAATGGTGCGAAATTGTTGTTGAGGAAAGTGTTGGGCACCCTATATGCAAGTTAATTAAAGCCAACATACATAGTGTTCAATATAAATTGTCAACCCAGGGAAGTCTTTTATTTCAAGTATAATGTGCACTGTATATGCTTTAAACACTAAGTAGCTGATGATGTAAATGAATTACCCTACTTTCTTGTTTACCCCAACTCATCCCATGATCTACTTAATCTAGCTTACCTTTTTAAGAATGCAATAAGAAATACCTTCTTACAATCCTTAATCTATAATTAAAAGATTCAGGAAATAGACATCTAGATTACTTTTGCAGAAATTTAAATCCTCAATTACCAAGCCATCTGAAGATCCATCTCAACTATCTTAATTCAACTTAATCTAGAAATTCAAAGTGCAGGAATTAAGTTCTACAATTATAAATGTAAAGGGATGAACTACAAAGATCTAAATAAAACAACAATTGAAAGAACTAGGGATGAGAAAGGCTTTCATAGCTATCACACAGTTGCATAAGAGAAAGTTAACCTACACAGTCGAATGTCACACCACACCACTACAATTTACAAGGGATGCAATTACTAATCATTCAAAGGAACACATGATAAATTGATGACTATTGCAGCTTACTGTAAATAAATGAATTTATCATAAGATTCAAACCACACAACATAATAAATAAAATACCTAATTAACTCAGCAATCCCTATGGGAAGGCGAGCCCAGCCTTCGCACAGAGATGCTAGAAGTAGCACACGTTAGAACACTGAGATCTGAAAAATCAAACTCCTTTTATTAAAATAGCAAGATGAACACACAACCCCTGTCACAACTTATACAATATATTTGATTAATTTCCAACCCCTGGCTAAGAATAGTTCCCAGTATTTATACAATTACAATCATAACTTCTTCCCACTAATATCGGGCAGCCATGAAGATATCTGATCTTCAAGCTGCCCCAATTACTATAAGCTGTTATAGTTGTGGCAAGATAGAAGCAGAAAATATAGAGAGGTTGTTACTCAAGCCAAAAATGACAATCATGATCAATTAAGAGGATACTCCACTGATTGCAGCTATTCTTGAGTGACGACGCACTATTGCATCCGAATCTATTGTAGCCCATTGCAGCTACCTTTGTACAGTTGCATGAAATAGTATCCTTTGACCACGTTCTTTGGGAAATGATGGAATGGATGGCTATTATCTCAGCAATGAATGTTCATCCCTCTCTTGGCATGTTCAGCCTGCTACACCTGTATCCTTTACATCTCGAATTATGTTTATAAAACCACCATATGTTAGCGTAATTCAAGATATAGAGCCATTATTACAACAATCCTAAGCATTAATAAGATAAGACAATGATTAACCATACCTGTATGAATTGAGGGACCAAGTGAAGGAAAAAAATCTGTTTAGTGTACATAATGGAGTAAGATGAGGCAAAAGGAGGTAGGTAAAGGTGGTAAAAAAGGGGTCATTTCTGGGCCCAACATCTCCTCCCAACTATCCTGTTGCATGTCCCCATGCAAAAATCTCCATTAGTCTGAATCTAAATCTAGCATTGTACTTCGTTCATGGAGAGAAGAAAAGTTATATGGGAATTTAGGCATTCCTTGTTTTTCCAAGAATCCCTTATGGACAGCCCAATATCTCCAACACATTTTCTCTTCTGCCTTTGTTAATGAGAAGTCTTCCCTGTATTGTTTTGTTGGCCACCAGATGAGAGCGAATTTGAAGTTGAGTCCTAGCCAATTAACACCACATTCCTTCATGCATCCAACATATCCCTCAATCCTGGAAAGTGCATGTTTAAAATTCCTGTAATAGTAGGGATCTCTATTTCTCAAGGTTGAAGAGGCAGCCTGCCATCTGTGATGGCTACCTTCCAAAGCCAATTGTTGATGCTTGGAAATCTGGTTGACACAAGTAGAGATAACCTTTTCTTGAAGTTTCATCATCCGCTGATTTTGGATGGGACATGCAAGTACATTTTGCTGATGAGAAAGGAGAAGACGATAGTTTTGAGGTTCGCTTTGAATCCAAAGGTTAAAGTGGGAATCATTATGAGAGAAAGTTTGGAAGGATATTTCCCATTGAACATGATTGATAACAAAGGAGGAAAAATCCCTCATCTGAACATCACCTAAGAAAGGGGTAGGATTGGAATGGATATCCAAGGGATAAGCCAGCTCATGTAAATAAAGCTCACAAAGCAAGTTCTGCTCCTCAAAGTCACTTTCCATAAATGTTTCTAGGAATTTATTCGAGGTTTCTATTTCATACGGTCTCCCTTATTTCACAGCCCTAGTTTTAACCAAATGAACTGCTCAAATAAAAACACAGGGTAAGAGGAGGATGGTATTCTAGTACCCAACAATTCCTGAGAAAGAGTATACAACTGCTCTTTTTCCACCTGCATAGATTTGAACTTTTTCAGCTCCTTTAGATCCTTTTGTATCTCTTCCCAATGGAGTTTTTGGAACATGAGTTCTTATGCCCATATTTCCTTCAATTCCCTGATGGTCTTCCTATGTTCAGCAAGGGAAACCATCCCTTCTTGACACCTCTCCACCGGACTCCTCCACTTCCTCACTTCTATTCTTAGGATTGAGAGTTCTTTTGTCAGCCTCTGGATTTCTTCATATTCAACATATTCTTCATTATTAGAATCCAAATTGACAAAATTTTGAGGAAGTTGAGTCCATACCTTATCATCTCATGTTCCAATTTGAACATCCTATACTTCCTGCATGGATACTTCTGAAATCACTTCTGGGGGTGCTGGTTCTTGTGTAACAGCATCCCTTCCTTGAATTTCTCCTACAACAACTTCAACCATGGGTGCTTCAGAAACAACTTCTGGGGATGTTGGTTCTTGTGTAACAACATCCTCTCCTTGGAGTTCTCCTATAGCAACCTCAGCAGCTGATTGTGAAGGTGTTGGTTCTTGTGTGGCAACCTCTTCCTAAATTTTGATCTCCCCATCTTCCTGATTGTCGGCTGCAGCTTTGATAGGGGGATGCAAGGCCATTGGTTCTTGTGTAACAGATCCCTTCCCTTATATTTATTCATGCTATTGGGGTTGTAGAGTTACTTCCATGTCGTTTTCAATATGGAGTTGTTCTTTAAGCATTTCAGTGTCGCCCGTGGATTGTGATTGTTAGTTTTTCAACATTTAGGCTAGCATTATGTTAGGATCTTTTCATTGAGAGAATAACAATCACATCAATAAAACATAAGCACTTCACAAGAGACAAGAGACACAAAGAGTTTTAATCGGGGAAACCATAAATGGAGAAAACGCCGCAACTTCCTCAAAGATAGAATCACCACAAGATGTAAGACCCCAAAACAGTAAGATGCACTCCCGAAAGTAGTAGTCTTCTAGTCCCAGTATATTTCCTTCTTCACTAGTGCGCCACATTTGAGTGAGTGAGTGATGTGTTGTATAAGTGATAAATAGAGAGACTCTCACTCTCTATTTATATTCTTCCGTTCACTTGAAGTGCACTTAATCATGTCGGCCCAACCAACAATTAATTACTTGAGCCTACACCTTAATTAGTGTATAATAACTCAAGTTTCCCAAAACTGTGGGGACTTACACAATGACTTGACTAGACTTGTTTACATTATTAATCCTCCCAATCGAAACATCGGGGCATGACAACATGACTCAAATACATAATAGAAACATCCCGGAATAAAAATTGGGTTAGAATATATAAGATACATAGAAGAATACATTTTGAAGTTACAAATACATCAACACTCCCTCTTAACTAGGAAGGTATTCTTTCGACACAATTTTCAGCGCTGGTCTTCTTCTCTGTGTCACTCAATCATCTTCGTCTTCAAGTCATCTTCATCTTTGGATCTAGATCATCTCTCGATCTGGATCTTCATAGAACATCATCACTGGATCTGGATCATCACTCGATCTGGATCATCATCACTGGACTGGATCTGGATCATCACTCAATCTAGATCTGGATCATCACTGCTGGATCTGGATCATCACTCGATCTGGATCTCTCAGAGTCATCATAACTAGATCTGGATCATATCTCGATCTGGATCATCTCTGGTAATCATCATGTGTGTACTATCTCATCATAGGAAGTTCTACAGAGCCATCCCGTTTTCATGTTGGTTGTAGGCCTAGCCACCAGGTAGGTCTTCGCCCAACACTTACATCTGACCTGCTCGTCAGAAATGCCCAGTACTCAAATTCACCAGCATGATAGTCACATCAACTACCACCTGTGAAATGGCTCTGCACTTATATATGACCTACTCGTCAGAAAGGCACAATTCCATCCAGGCGGGAACACATCCTGCTCACAATGATGAAAGGTTTCCACTCTTTCACCCAGGCTGGAATCGCATCCGACTCACAATGATGGAAGACTTCTATCTAGGCGGGAACACATCCTAATCACAATGATGAAAGGTTTCCACACTTTCACCCAGGATGGAATCGCATCCTGCTCACAATGATAGAAGATTTCTGCACTTACATCTGACCTAGTAGGAACTGAATCCTACACCCTCATTAGAATGGCCCCCAGTCCCAGAATGAACTACTTGGTAACTGACCAGGTGCCTCCACTCTCCCGGAGAGTGGCAGTAGCCATTACATCTGTCCTACTCGACAGAATGGCCAGCACTCACATCTGACATGGGAGGAACTTAATCCTTTAGCCATGAACAGAATGGCTCAGCCCTTACATCTGACCTGCTCATCAGAATGGCTCTCTCAATCTGAGACTGAGTGTTCCTCGTAACTGACCAGGTGCCTCCATTCCCAGAATGGCAGTCAGCACTCATATCTGACATGAAAGGAACCAAATCCTCTCACCATGACAGAATGGCTCATCCCTTACATCTGACCATGGAAGGAACCAATCCTCTCACCATGTCAGAATGGCTATGGGTCTCATCACTTTCTCTTGGAAGGAACCTTGATCTGGAGAACACCAAGTGTCTCTCTGAAATACTCGAAATTCATCCTGGCCAATGGCTTCATCAATACATCAGCTATTTGTTCCTCCATCACAACATACTGGAGCTTCACTGCTCCTCTCTGCACCATATCCCTGATATAGTGATACTTGATCTCAATATGCTTCGACTTGTCATGGAACACTGGATTCTCTGACAACTTCACGCAACTCTGGTTGTCACAATGTATACAAGTATCATCCAATTGGAGATCAAATATATTAGACAGTAGCTTCGACAACCATACTGCCTCACAACTAGTTGAACAAGCTGCGACATACTCTGCTTCAGCTGTACTCAGTACCACACAGGATTGCTTCCTGCTAAACCAAGAGATCACACCTGATCCCATACTGAAGCAACACCCTGAAGTACTCTTCCTGTCGATGGCACTGCCCACCCAATCTGAATCAACATAACCCTCCAGGTTAATCTTCTGATTCACATCATACTTGAGCCCATAATCAATTGTACCCCTGCATGCTTTGTAACCATCAGGTGAACATGTCTTAATGTGTTCATAGCAAGGCAAATATCTAGTCTTAGGTACATCAAGGACCCAATCATCTGACGATACATCATAGCATCAACCGTCTCTGATGAAGCATCACTTAATAGCTTCATGTTCGATGCCATAGGTGTGGTCATGTAGTCCATCATCCTGAACCTCTTCAGGATCTCTACTACATACTTCCCTTGTCCAAGGAAGATCCCATCTACACTCTGCCACACCTCCATACCTAGAAAATAGTACATCAACACATAACATGAGCATCACTGGTCTTTCACCTTCAACCTTGAAGAAAAGGTTGGAATCCACTTTACTCTTAGTAAAGCTTAGAGTCATCAGTAATCTATCCATCTTGTCATTTCATGTCGAACCTCAGGATCTTCTGTAGTCACTCCCTCTGAAACGAAGCATCGTACTCCCTCTGTCTTCTATACTCTATGCACTGAAACATTCTGTACTGAAGTGACAAGTAGTATCCATCTAGGATCATTGGATACCAAGATCCTCTATTTTGAACTTTTTCAAAAGTTCTTCTCACATCCATCTGTGAGCTTGTCATCCTCTATTAACCTTGTAGCAAAGGTTAAGATATTCATCAAGCTCATCATGTATGTGTTATCCCATGGGTGTCTTCTGAACTCGTACAAGGCCTTCTTTCATTTTCACACATGATCATGTCATGTGACTTCACTTCTAGTAGCTGTAAATGTTTCTTCGTAGTCTATGCCTTCTTTTATGAGAAGCCTCATGCTACGAATCTTGCTTTGTATCCCACGATGTTTCCATCTATTGCATGATGGAACTATGAATTTCTCTTCAGGTCTCGATACTACGCCCTAACATCATTCTTCTTGAACTGGTCTTCCCTTTCTTCTTGGTGGCTGGAAGATTCTGCATCAATGATGTCACTGCACTCGTCATATTATTCTTCATTTTGAAATGTTGTCACTTGCGCTTCGGAACAAGGCTTCATTCTTCTTTGCTTGTAGGAGATTATGTATGCGGTCTTTCCTACAAGTCAAATGCAATTGTATGGTTAGAAACATTTCATAAAAAATATTTATATTGGCAAACACTTATGCATAAATATATGATCATGCAACTACTTTAGCCAATACAACATTCATCCATATCTCACTGAAACTTTCTAGATGCCTTCCATCTCTATGAGGACAACATTGAGATTGTGCACTAATCCAATATGTTAGCAAAGAGGTTTCATTCTAGATAAGTAGCAATGGAGAGTTGTATAGCACCATGAGCTACTTACCCATCGCATGTATATTAGTAGTATACTGCTAGTAATGCAAACACTCTATCATGCATGATACATCAACTGAATATAAACAAATGCATAACAAAACAATATCATGAAATGACAATTGAATACTTATCTTTATTTGTTTCATGGGTAGACTACTTCTTGAGCCTTCAGCTTAATCGTCTTCTTCATTCATGGTAGCATCGTTTCTTATCCAAATGATAAGGAGGATAAGAAGTTCTTCAAGAGTTGAGTTCTTCATATTCCTCATTGCTTGAGGGATCTTCTTTGGAAGGTGAGAGCTTGATATTCAATTGCTCCCATCTTCTCTTCTCTTCTTATGATTCGAGCTTCTTCATAGAGTCTTCTGAAAGTAATCACTTCCTTCTGGAACACATTGCTTGAATGAATGAATTCCACGATCCTAGGAGGCCATTCAAGGTGGCCATCATCACTTCTGCATTCTTCACTTTTTCTTTTACCGCTTCAAGTTGTTCTTTGATTTGAGAGACTCTTATGACTACATGGTCTCTGCATTCTAGATCTTCACATTCTTCAACTGGTTTCTTTAGGTCATATTCTGATTTTTGTTCTTCCCTTCAAATAGCTTGAAATTCTGGAAGACCTTCAACAGCTTTGCTTGCAATAGGTAGTGCTCTGTAATGGACATGTGCAAGCCTTCTATGCCAAAGCTCATTTGGCTTTACTATGTCATGGATCAAGGCTTGTTCTGGATGGCCCTTCAATTTGTACAAGCCTCCTTCTTGTTCTCCAATCACTACCGCATCATCGATAGTCTTTCCTTTTGGACACATGATGACTTGACCATCTATGAATGCAACCCGCATTCCTTTTGCATAAATGATGAAATGGAGAGAAGGTTCTTCTTGAGTCCTGGAGCAAACAATACTTCTTTCATTGTTAGAGACTTACCAGACTCTAGCTTGTATGAATATTCCCCACTACCTTTTATTGGATATCGGTAGTCATCTCCTAGTTTCACCTTGCGATGTGATTCATGTTTTTACAGTCTTACAAAGGATTCCTTGAGTCCCGTCATATGTTTGGAAGCCCCACTGTCTATAAGCCAATCATCACTTCCATGAGTAATGTTACCTATGAGAGCTAATATTAGAACATATTCATCCTCACTTGAAGAATCTTCACTTTCATATCTGGATCTCTTTCTGGATGGTTCATCATCCTCTGCAGCATGAGCATGATGTCTTCTTTGGCCTCGTCTCCCTATGAATTTGGAACCTCTATACTCATGTAGGTGTCCAATCCATTTTCTTTAGAGAGATCAAATACTTCTATGCTTGGAAGTTGTCAACTTCACCAAGATTATCATCAAGCTGTTGTGATAGATCATATTGAAATGAGAACCTCAAATGAAAAATAGCAAAGGATTAGATCTTACTGATTTGAGGTGTCCGTCTTGGTCCCGGAGCTGGCTGATCTAGGGTTTTCCACAGAAACCCTAATTTTCAAAACTTGGAATCTTTCAGATCTGATTGGATAGACAGATAAATCTCTTCAAATGGATCTGTCCAATGTACTCCTTTTCTGAAAATAGTGGAGGGAATCTCCCGGAACAGGAAGCCCTAGATTTCCAATTTCTTCTGCAGAAATGCTTGTTACTGTTTCTATGATATCTCCAAAATTACTGATCCTATATGTATGAAATTGTGTCCTGAGATAACCTCGCCTGTCCTTGATACAAAACCGTAGGTTTCATTAGAATTAATTGCACCATTTGGGATTTATGAACCTTTTCCCAAGGTGACCTGTTACTTGACTGTTCAGAATAGCAAAGTTGTACGGCATGCCACGTGTCACTGGTTAATATTCTGAGTCTTTTCTTTGGACCACCAAAATTATAGTCCATGCCCTTTCGGGAACATCTTTAGAAATTCCTTTTGGACCTCTGTAGACCAAGATATTGCAATTCTCCTCAGGTGTCCTGTTTAAGGATTAATTCTGGAAGAGGGTGGAACCCTAACTTGGAGGGATCATATCTCCCAGACTATAGCGAACCTGAGGCTGATTTTTGGACACAGTGTTCATCCATATTTTTTTATTCAGTCCCTACAATTTTTAGCTTTTGATAATTTTCCAAACTAGGAATATAGCGACTGTACCAAAACTTAGCAACTTTAGTATTTAGGGTTTTTCCTAGCTCAGGGTCAAACTAGGGTTTGACTTTCCCGGAGTTTCACCCAACCAAATTTCTTGATATAGGTCTCTAAACTTAGGTTTTGATGAGGAGAACAATCCTATGTTGGTCTCACTCAAAAATTCCTCTTCTGTAGAAAGCCCTAATTTCCACATCGAAACTAAAAATGCTCGAAATCGAATTCCGCTTCGACAGAAAGATGTACCCTAAGGAGGAGAGTTGTTCCACCTTACTTTTGCTAAAAATCTGTGGAGGAAAATCCACAAACTAGGAATCCCTAGTTCCCGCAGCTGCATAGTTTCTTCTTCTCAGGTTAGCTCTGATACCATGTTAGTTTTTCAAAATTTAACCTAGCATTATGTTAGGATCTTTTCACTGAGAGAATAACAAGCACAGCAATAAAACATAAGCACTTCACAAGAGACAAGAGACACAAAGAGTTTTGATCGAGGAAACCATAAATGGAGAAAACCCCACAACTTCCTCAAATATAGAATCACCACAAGATGTAAGACCCCAAAACAGTAAGATGCACTCCCAACAGCAGTAGTCTTCTAGTCCTAGTATATTTCCTTCTTCACTGGTGTGCCACACTTGAGTGAGTGAGTGATGTATTGTACAAGTGCTAAATAGAGAGACTCTCACTCTCTATTTATATTCTTCCGTTCACTTGAAGTGCACTTAATCATGTCGGCCCAACCAACAATTACTTACTTGAGCCTACACCTTAATTAGTGTATAATAACTCAAGTGGCCCGAAACTGTGGGGACTTACACAATGACTTGACAAGACTTGTTTACATTATTAATCCTCTCGATTGGAACATTGGGGCATGACAACATGACTCAAATACATAATAGAAACATCCCAGAATAAACATCAGGTTACAATATATAAGATACATAGAAGAATACATTCCGAAGTTACAAATACATCAACAGTGATTGCATTTTTTCATCCTCTCTTAAATCCAATTAAGGAATTATATCCATTTCGGGATTGATTTATTATTGATGCCTGAGAATCTCCACAGAAATTTCTAGGGATGTTGGTTCTTGTGTGATAACATCCTGGTTAAATTCCTCATTTTCCTACTGTTGGGGTTCCATTTCTATTAATTATGTGTCCTGAGACGGTTCAGGAGTCACAGCACAGAATTCTTTGTTAAAATCAGGAATATTTTCAGCCTCTGGTTCATCAACCCCAATTTGGGTGGCAACTTCAACAAGAATATTCGTGGATGTTGGTTCTTGTGTATCAACACCCTGTTCAACTTCATCATCATCCTGCTGCGGGGGTTCCATTTCTATTACTTTTGTTCCCTGAGATGGTTCAGGAGTCATAGCACAGACTTCTTTGCTAAAATCAGGAATAATTTCAGCCTCTGGTTCATCTGCCCAATTTGGGTGGAAAATTCAACAGGAATATTTGGAAATGTTCGTTTTTGTGTATCAGCACCCTGTTTATCTACTACTTTCCTTTGCTGAAGTTGCTCTTGGGGAGCTTCACTATCCTTCCAATCAGATTGTCCTTCTTCTATTGGTTGTGACTGTAATTGTTCATTTTCCCCCTTTTCTATACCAGGGATCATTTTTGCATCCCTCACTTCCATCTTATGTGCTTCTTGTCCTTGTTCTTCCATAAATACTGGTACAGGTTGTTGTGTCACAAAGGCACGAACTATGACTTTGTAGCCTGACTGGTTACACATTTTTCCACACATAGGGCAAACCACTCTTTTTTCCTCCTCACCATCCTTGGTGGGACGTGATCCTTCTAATCAGTCTACAACTTCTACCAATGTGTGCAACTTCCTTTCTACCTGATTCCTGCATGCTTTATTCCAATTTTCTAGTTCTTTCCGAAGTGACTATACTTCTTCTTTTAATAGACCATTTTCGTACAAAAGTCCCTCAATTTGAGGTTCTTCTATAGTTGGCTCTTGTGGGGAATCATTTTCTTTGGGTCTTAGAATGGGGAATTCAATATGTGCTTCTAGGGTTTCCCATCTTTCCCATGCTGCTTCAGCTACTGTAACCGACCTAGTTATTTTTCTTCTTATTGGTGGTGATGCCTGTATCTCTTCTTTTGATCTCCTTCTTTTCTTTGATGGTGGAGGAATCTCCAGATTTGTAGCTATGTGGAAGGGATATCTTCTATCTTAGTGTTTTCGTATTCTTCTTCAATCAGAGTTCCCCCCCATTCAGGGGAAGATTCAATGGTCAATGCCTCTATGTTTCCTTTTGTTATCGTGGCTCTAACATCCTCCACTTCAGTTATCATAGCATCCAATTCTGCTCCATCTTTAGCCTCTACTGTTAGAGCTTCCATATTATTTATTCTTTCCATAAGGTTTTGTCGTGCATTTTCCTCCAATTATTTTGCTTGGTCATCTGACCGATCATCCGATCCAGTCTCATCTCCCTACCCCAACAAAATTGGAGGGACTTCGATCCTCTTGTTTCTCCTCATCTCCCCCCAACTGTACATTTGCATGATACTCTTGGTTTTGAACAGCCCCCAAGAGTACAGGTACTTCTACTTCTTCCTCTATTGGAATGCTAGGCAAAAGGGCAGGTTCCTGGTTTATCCAAATTCGACATGTGAATTCCTCCCAAGTTTGGTTCCTTTGAGCTAAGGCCCTTAAGATTATTAATTTGATTAGGCCGTGGTGGGTAAGGGAGGAGTTTGGATGCTTGGCTATTCTAACAAACCCTTCCATATGGTGTAGGTCATTAAATAGATAAAATGGAATGTTCAATAAGGCCCTATGGCATAGATGAGATAATATAGGAAGTTCATAATAATAAACAGTTTGATACCTACCTTCACAGCTGATATACTTATTGAGGAATACTTCTACTTGATCCCATGGCTAAGGCAATGACTATAACACTATCCCTCTCCTTGAATGACGAATTTTCTCCCCCTCTATCAAAAAATCATGTATTGCAATAGCATTGGGGGTTCTTCAACCAAACCAGGCTCTTCCAACCTGAGGAAGGATGGTGACTTCAACAACTATTGCTTCAAATACTTCTATACGTAACCCCCTAACCTCTAAGTGGATTTCTGTAAGATTTAAGGCAAATTGTATAGCTGTCTCTCGATGAAACCCATTCAGGCGTTGGAATAATTTAGTCCATCCCGCAGCTTCAAAAATGGCAAAAAATTCAACATTTATTCTCAGTTCTTGCGTATTTGGAGGTTCATGCCGAATTGGGATACCCATATTTGTTTGAATTCAGAATTATTTATCAGTCCCACAGATTATAGGTCCCGACAATGGAGGTTAAAGCACAGAGTATGCATGAACAGCTGAGAGTGGAGTTGGGTAAATTCGAAAAGTTAAGAGTATGGAAATGTTTGGAAATTTATCCCAAATTAGGAAAGGTGGCAGTTATCATATAAGCTTAAATGGTCATTAAGTCGTATGAGTGGACACTTAATGGTATGCAGGTGTAATAATGGGCGCAGAAAGGAAGGTATGATTATTGCTGTCAAATCTAATTAACACTTAATCAAGTAAATAATCAGAACCATACCTTCGGAAATATGCAATGAACGGTAACCTTTGAGAATAGTAAAGCATGTGAAGTGCAACCATTTAAATTTGATCATTATTGCAAGTGTTGGAATATATTAAACCCACTCACAACTTAGGATAAATTATTAATCATTATTTGATTAATTATTCACCCACTAGCTTAATTAGTTGGCATCCACTTGCACCTTAAAGTCAATACATGTCATCTATATCCTAGGAATGATTTATATCCAATTCTGGGTTGATCTTGAGCACCTTTTGACCATCCAAAATTAGTATACAGAACTTTATAGCAGATTTTGCTTTATTTTTCTTTTTTGGCTTTTCCTACTTTTCTATGGATAAGATAAAAGCTAGTCAACTAGGAAACTGGGAACTTTTGTTTCCAACCCATCCTCCATTATTTTTTCTCCATTTTCTAGGATTAGCATTTTTTTCCATCTCCTTGACAAATCACTCATTCTTTTTCCAACTTGTGAGGTCCTTGATATATTTGGTAAGTGCTTTAACCACCTATGGGGGTTTGCTATATTTTGGTAAGTCAGCCTTTTTTAGCTTTATGAGTTGTTTCCATACAATTCAATTTTCCTATGAGGGATGTAGTATTTATGTACACTATTATTCATAATTATTCAATGGAAGGATACACACCAATATTCATCTCTTCATTCATGTGATTCAGTCTCTTTTCTTCTCTCTATTTTTCCTATGTATGGTTGTGAGAATTCTTAGTAGCAAGCTCTATTTCCTTCTCTTTTTCTTAGCATCATTGCACATAGCATTGATCTATTATTTATACATGGTATCAGAGCAGCAAGGTTGAGAAAGTTATATATAGTTGAGGATCACATCCAGTCTCCTATCCCTCTCTAAAGAAGAGCTTGTCTAGCTTACAAGATTTTCTCCTAGTTTGTTTTCCAGGTTGCAGAGATTTTATTATTGAGCACATCAATTCAGCAATATGGATTCTTCATCAGCTATAATTTTTACTTCCTTCAACTACCATGAATGGAAATCCAAAATATCCATTCTATTGCGTAGTAGAGGATTATACAGAGTTACACTAGCTTTGGAGAATGAGCCCAATGCTGTGATTGAGAAAGCTAAGTGGCATAATAGGTTGGATGAAGCCTATGGATTTCTTTTCCTCTATATTTATTCTGATCTACTCTTTATTCTAGATGTTTTGACCACTCCAAACCAATTATGGACTCAATTAGAGTCTCTCTTTGGAATTCAAGATGAGCTAAGAGCGCATTAATTGGAGATTGAGTTATTGTCACTGAGTCCAAGCAATTTTGAATCTCTGGAGGGTTTATTCACCAAGTTAAATTCACTTGTTCTAATTCTCAAGCAATGTGGGATTGAGAAATTATATTATCAATTAATCATTTCCATTCTTTCAAAATTGGGTCCTGATTACTCAGTTTTTGTGTCTACTTTTCATGCAACTAGGCTTGTTGTTCCTAAGTGGAAAATGCCTTCTTTAAATTATTTTCTTGATTCACTAACAAAGGAGAAAGATAAATTGATCCATATGGGTGTCCTTAATTCCTCAAAGGGAAAGGATCATGTTCTCTTGGTTCAAGGAAGCAATAAATTCAAATCAAAAGAGAAGCAAATTGTGAAGAAGCCAAAGTCAGAAATTGAACATGAATATTCAAATGAAGATTTAATGAAGAAAGTTAAGAAGAAAGGGAGCACATCCAAGTGTTCTTATTTCAGCAAGGGTTTTCATTCAGAGAAGAAGTGTTTCAAGAAGAAGATGGAAATAATTCCTCAGCTTCTTGAGAAGCACAAGATTGAAGTTCTAGATGAACTAGAGAAGCCTGCTGATTCCTCAGAACAATGTCATACTGCGCAATTCCAAGATGATATAACTTATGATTTGAGTGCCATAGTTCTCTCCTTTTCTCATATCTCTGATATAGATTTATCCTATGATATATCAGAATAAAAAATATCAAAACCTTTCTTTGATAATCCTCCTCTCATTCTACTAGATTCATCTCCCAAAAATTGTGATTTTTCACTAGATATTGAGTTACCTTTGAGTAGCTCTTCCTCACAAGCTTGTATATCTGATTTAGAAGATAGTTTGGAGGCTGATATGCATGTCATGACACATATAATACCACCATCCATACCATCTACCATACCTCTGAATAATCCAAAGACTATACAAATCCCAAGATCACTAGTTGATTCCTCATTGGTCTCTTATGCAGTGATATTTATCTTACATGGTTTGAAGTCTTTCCTGTCTTTAATTGGATGGTTATCCATGTCCTTAGTCATATTTGGACTGATATTAAACATTTTTGTATCTTTTATAAACACTTATGTTTCATATATTAAGCCCATCCATCATTCAGATTTTTACACCTATCAGTTTTCCCCAGTTGTTCATAATTTTCCTAGTCTAGCCCTATATCCTCATGAAGCCACTGAAGCCTTTGTATTTGCTCTTACATATGCTAATATTTATGATATATCAGAGTTTTATTAGCCTCATATCAGATCTATACAGGTGCTACATTATGTTGGAATATTGACATGTGATCCACATCACAATTTTGCAGCTATTCAGGGAATTGGGTGTGAAATAAATTGTCTTAATTTTTGTACTCTTTGGAAAGGAGTATGCACAAATCTCTTTTCCATTTCAGATTATGTTTGCAAATCAGATTTTAACAGTAGAAATAAGAATTTAAATTATTCTCCTACTTCATCAGATGATGAGATACAAGGAGCCTCTCCTCTGCCTTCTTGCAGGTTCTACACTCCAACACATGATCATGGAGCTCATGATTTCTTCAACACGTCTTCCATCCAGAAGCAGTTCACTCAGCTGATTCAAGTGAAGATAAGGATATGTTGAAGACATATTATTTCAAAATTTTGTCACTTGTCCTTTCTTGAGGGAGGCTTTTCCCCATGTGGTTTTGCCTCTTTGCTCACTTTTCTGGACATAATAATTGTTAAAGGGTGACCATAGCCTTGTTGTTGGGCCCTATGCATCTATATGCATCTATATTTTTTGTCATACCATCATAAAGTTAGACTTATAGGGGGGGTGTTGGAATATATTAAACCCACTCACAACTTAGGATAAATAATTAATCATTATTTGATTAATTATTCACCCAACTAGCTTAATTAGTTGGCATCCACTTGCACCTTAAAGTCAATACATGCCATCTATATCCTAGGAATGATTTATTTCCAATTCTGGGTTGATTTTGACCAGATTTTGGCCATCCAAAATTAGTATATAAGACTTTACAGCAAATTCTGCTTTATTTTGCTTTTTCTGCTTTTCCTGCTTTTCTATGGATAAGATAAAAGCTAGTCAACTAGGAAACTGGGAGCTTTTGTTTCCAACCCATCCTCCATTATTTTTTCTCCATTTTCTAGGATTATCATGTTTTTCCCATCTCCTTGACAAATCACTCATGCTTTTTCCAACTCGTGAGGTCCTTGATAGATTTGGTAAGTGCTTTAGCCACCTATGGGGGTTTGCTATATTTTGGTAAGTCAGCCTTTTTGAGCCTTATGATTTGTTTCCATAAAATTCAATTTTTCAATGAGGGATGTACTATTTGTGTACACTACTATTCATAATTATTCAATGGAAGGATACACACCAATATTCATCTCTTCATTCATGTGATTCAGTCTCTTTTCTTCTCTCTACTTTTCCTTTGTATGCTTGTGAGAATTCATAGTAGCAAGATCTATTTTCTATGCTTCTTATTATAATCATTGCACATAGCATTCATCTATTTGTTAGTTTTTCAACATTTAAGCTAGCATTATGTTAGGATCTTTTCACTGAGAGAATAACAAGCACATCAATAAAACATAAGCACTTCACAAGAGACAAGAGACACAAAGAGTTTTGATTGGGGAAACCATAAATGGATAAAACCCCACAAATTCCTCAAAGATAGAATCACCACAAGATATAAGACCCCAAAATAGTAAGATGCACTCCCGACAGCAGTAGTCTTCTAGTCCCGGTATTTCCTTCTTCACTAGTGCGCCACACTTGAGAGGGTAAGTGATGTGTTGTACAAGTGATAAATAAAGAGACTCTCACTCTCTATTTATATTCTTACGTTCACTTGAAATTCACTTAATCATGTTGTCCCAACTAACAATTACTTACCCGAGCCTACACCTTAATTAGTGTATAATAACTCAAGTGCCTCAAAACTGTGGGGTCTTACATAATGACTTGACAAGACTTGTTTACATTATTAATCCTCCCGATCGGAACATTGGGGCATGACAACATGACTCAAATACATAATAGAAACATCCCGGAATAAACATCGGGTTATAGTACATAAGAATACATTCTGAAGTTACATATTCATCAACACTCCCTCTTAACTAGGAAGGTATTCTTCTGACACAATTTTCAGTGCCAGTCTTCTTCTCTGTATCACTGGATCATCTTTGTCTTCAAGTCATCTTCATTATCGGATATGGATCATCTCTCGATCTGGATCATCATCACTGGATCGGATCTGGATCATCACTCGATCTGGATCATCACTGCTGGATCTGGATCATCACTCGATCTGGATCTCTCGAAGTCATCATAACTGGATCTGGATCATAGCTCGATCTGGATCATCTCTAGTCATCATCATGTGTGTACTATCTTGTCATAGGAAGTTCTACAGAGCCAGCCCTTTTTCATGTTGGTTGTAGGCCTAGCCACCAGGTAGGTCTTCACCCAGCACTTACATCTGACCTGCTCGTCAGAAAGGCATGCCCATCACTCACATCTGATCATGTAGTAAGCTACAATCACATCAGAAAGGACCATAACTCACATTTGATAGTATGATAGGCACATCAACTATCATCTGTGAAATGGCTCTTGACTTACATCTGACCTACTCGTCAGAAAGGCACAATTCCATCTAGGTGGGAACACATCCTACTCACAATGATGAAAGGTTTCCACTCTTTCACCCAGGATGGAATCACATCCAGCTCATAATGATGGAAGACTTCTATCCAGAAGGGAACACATACTACTCACAGTGATGAAAGGTTTCCACACTTTCACCCAAGCTAGAATCGCATCCTTCTCACAATGATAGAATATTTCTACACTTACATCTGACCTACTTGTCAGAAGGGCATGCACTCACATCTGACCTAGTAGGAGCTGAATCCTACACCCTCCTCAGAATGGCCCCCAGTCCCAGACTGAGCTACCTGGTAACTGACCAGGTGCCTCCTCTCTCACGGAGAGTGGCAGTTTCCCTTACATCTGTCCTACTCGATAGAATGGCCAGCACTCACATCTGACATGGGAGGAACTTAATCCTTTAGCCATGTACAGAATGGCTCAGCCCTTATATCTGACCTACTCATCAGAATGGCGCTCTCAGTCCCAGACTGAGTGTTCCTGGTAACTGACCAGGTGCCTCCATTCCCAGAATGGCAGTCAGCACTCATATCTGACATTGAAGGAACCAAATCCTCTCACCATGACAGAATGGCTATGGGTCTCATCACTTTCTCTTGGAAGGAACCTCAATCTGGAGAACAAAGTCTCTCTTTGAAGTACTCGAACTTCAGCCTTGCCAATGGCTTCGTCAATACATCAACTATTTATTCCCCCGTCACAACATACATGAGCTTCACTGCTCCTCTCTGCACCATATCCCTGATATAGTGATACTTGATCTCAATATGCTTTGACTTGTCATGGAACACTGGATTCTCTGACAACTTCACACAACTCTGGTTGTCACAATTTATACAAGTAGCATCCAACTGGAGATCAAATATATCAGATAGTAGCTTTCGTAGCCATACTGCCTCACAATTAGCTGAACAAGCTGCGACATACTCTGCTTCAGCTATACTCAGTGCCACATAGGATTACTTCCTGCTAAACCAAGAGATCACACCTGATCGCATACTAAAGCAACATCCTCAAGTACTTTTCCTGTCGATGGAACTGCCTTCCCAATCTGAATCAACATAACCTTCCAGGTTAATCTTTTGATTCGCATCGTACTTGAGCCCATAATCAACTGTACCCTTCAGGTACCTCAGAATATGCTTTGCAACTGTAAAGTGAACACTCCTCGGATCTGTCAAGTACTGGCTCAAGGTGTTCACAGCAAAGAAAATGTCTGGTCTCGTGTTCGTCAGGTACATCAATGACCCAATCATCTGACGATACATCGTAGCATCAACTGTCTCTGATGAATCATCACTTAATAGCTTCATGTTCGATGCCATAGGTGTGGCCATAGTCTTGCATTCCATCATCCCAAACCTCTTCAGGATCTCTACTGCATACTTCCCTTTTCCAAGGAAGATTCCATCCACACTCTGCCACACCTCCATACCTAGAACAATAGTGCATCGACACATAACAGGAGTATCATTGGTCTTTCGTCTTCAACCTTGAAGAAAAGGTTGGAATTCACTTTACTCTCAGTAAATCCTAGAGTCATCGGTAATCTTCCCATCCTGTCGTATCATGTCGAACCTCAATATATTCTGTAGTCACTCCCTCTAAAGCAAAGCATCATACTCCCTCTGTCTTCTGTGCTCTATGCACTACAAACATTCTGTACTGGAGTGAGAAGTAGCTTCCTACACTACTAATATTCTATGTGACCATCTAGTGTATAGACTTGCATCTTCAACCTTGTAGCAAAGGTTAAGATCTTCATCAATCTCATCATGTATGTGTTTCAACTCTTACTGACTGCAAATGTCTCTTCGTAGTCTAGGCCTTCCTTTCGTGAGAAGCCTCATGCTACGAATCTTGCTTTGTATCCCACGATGTTTCCATCTACTACATGATGGAACTATGAACTTCTCTTCAGGTCTCGATACTGCGCCCTAACATCATTCTTATTGAACTGGTCTTCCCTTTCTTCTTGGTGGCTGGAAGGTTCTGCATCAATGATGTCACTGCACTCGTCATATTATTCTTCATTTTGAAATGTCATCACTTGCTCTTCGGAACAAGTCTTCATTCTTCTTTGCTTGTAGGAGATTATGTATGCGGTCTTTCCTACAAGTCAAATGAAATTGTATGGTTAGAAACATTTCATAAGGAATATTTATACTAGCAAACACTTATGCATAAATATATGATCATGCAAGTACTTTAGCCAATACAACATTCATCCATATCTCATTGAAACTTTCTATATGCCTTCCATCTCTACCAGGACAACATTGAGATTGTGCACTAATCCAATATGTCAGCAAAGAGGTTTCATTCTAGATAAGTAGCAATGGATAGTTGTATAGCACCATGAGCTACTTACCCATCACATGCATATTAGTAGTAAACTGCCATTAATGCAAACATCCTATCATGCATGATACATCAACTGAATATAAACAAATGCATAACAAAACAATATCATGAAATGACAATTGAATACGTATCTTTATTTGTTTCATGGGTAGATTGCTTCTTGAGCCTTCAGCTTCATCGTCTTCTTCATTCATGGAAGCATTGTTTCTTATCCAAATGATAAGGACGATAAGAAGTTCTTCAAGAGTTGAGTTCTTCATATTCCTCATCCCTTGAGGGATCTTCTTTGAGAGCTTCTTCTTCTTGTGAGTTCTCTTCCCAGAGTCTACTTAAATTAATCACTTCCTTTTGGCACACATTCCTTACATGAATGAATCCCACGATCCTGGGAGGCCATTCAAAATGGCCATCACCACTTCTGCATTCTTCACTTCTGCTTCAAGTTGTTCTTTGATTTGAGAGACTCTTATGACTGCATGGTCTCTTCATTATGGATCTTCACATTCTTCAACTGGTTTCTTTAGGTCATATTCTGATTTTTGTTCTTCCCTTCAAATATCTTGAAATTCTGGAAGACCTTCAACATCTTTGCTTGCAATAGGTAGTGCTCTTTAATGCACATGTTCAAGCCTTCTATGCCAAAGCTCATTTGGCTCTACTATGTCATGGATCAAGGCTTGTTCTGGATGGCCCTCCTTCTTGTTCTCCAATCACTACCACATCATCGATAGTCTTTCCTTTTGGCAACATGATGACTTGACCATCTATGAATGCAACCCACATTCCTTTTGCATCAATGCTGAAATGGAGAGAAGGTTCAATACTTCTTTCATTGTTAGAGACTTACCAAAGTCTAGCTTTTATGCAGATTCCCCACTACCTTTTATTGGATATTGGTATTCATCTCCTAGTTTCACCTTGTGAGGTGATTCATGTTCTGACAGTCTTACAAATGATTCCTTGAGTCATGTCATATGTTTGGAAGCCCCACTGTCTATAAGTCAATCATCACTTCCATGAGTAATGTTACATGTGAGATCTAATATCAAAACATATTCATCCTCCCTTGAAGAATCTTCACTTTTATACCTGGATCTCTTTCTAGATGGTTCATCATCCTCTACAGCATGCACATGATGTCTTCTTTGGCCTTGACCAAGTTCTTCTTGTGAAAGGATTCTAACCTCATCTCCCTCTGAAACTGGAACCTCTATACTCATGTAGGTCTCCAATTCATTTTCTTCAGAGAGATCAAATACTTCTATGCTTGGAAGTTGTCAACTTCACCAAGCTTATCATCAAGCTGATGTAATAGATTACTTTGAAATGAGAACCTCAAATGAAAATAGCAAAGGATTAGATCTTACCGATTTGAGGTGTCCGTCCTGGTTCAGAAACTGGCTGATCTAGGGTTTGTCATAGAAACCCTAATTTTCAAAACTTGGAATCTTTCATTAATAATTCAATAGTCAGATAGAACTCTTAAAATGGAGTTATCCAATTTACTCCTTTTGTAAAAACAGTGGAGGGAAGCTCCAAGAATAGGAAGCCCTAGATTTTCAATTTCTTCTGCAAAAATGCCTGTTACTGTTTCTGTAATATCTCTGAAATTGTTGCTCCTCTATGTCTAAATGTTTTTACTAAGGTAACCTCTCATGTTCCTAATCCAAAACCATAGGTTTCATCAGAATGGGTTTCACCATTTGGTACTTAGGAGCCTTTTCCCAATGTCACCTGTTACAGGATTGTTCAGAACAGTGAAGTTGTACGACATGCCACGTGTCACTGGTTCATCTTCTGAATCTGATATTCGGACCATGAAAATTAAAGTCTATGAAATTTCTGGAACATCTTCAGGAATTCAATTTGGACCTCTATAGCCAAAGATATTGCAGATCTCCCCAGATGGCTTGTTTAGGATGAATTCTAGAAGAGGCTGGAACCCTAACTGGGAGAGATCATACCTCTTGGAATACAGAGAATCAGAGTCTGATTTTTGGACACAGGCTTCATCAAGATTTTATCTCTAGTCCCTGCAATTTTCAGCTTCTTATACTTCACCAACCTCGGAATATAGCGACCGTACCAAAACGTATCATTTTTAGTATTTAGGGTTTTTCAAGCTCAGGGTCAAACTAGGGTTTGACTTTCTTGGAGATTTACCCAACCAAATTCTTGATCCAGGTCTCTAAACTTCGGTTTTGATGAGGAGAACAATCCTATGCCGGTCTAACTCAAAAATTCCTGTTCTATAGAAAGCCCTAATTTCTGCATCGAAAACTGAAAATGCTCAAAATCGAATTCCGCTTCGACAGAAAGATGCGCCCTAAGGAGGAGAGTTGTTCCACCTTACTTTTGCTGAAAATATGTGGAGGAATATCCACAAACTAGGAAGCCCTAGTTCCCATAGCTGCACAGTGTCTTCTTCTCAGGTTAGCTCTGATCCCATGTTAGTTTTTCAACATTTAAGCTAGCATTATGTTAGGATCTTTTCACTGAGAGAATAACAAGCACAGCAATAAAACATAAGCACTTCACAAGAGACAAGAGACACAAAGAGTTTTGATCGGGGAAACCATAAATGGAGAAAACCCCACAACTTCCTCAAAGATAGAATCACCACAAGATGTAAGACCCCAAAACAGTAAGATGCACTCCCGACAGCAGTAGTCTTCTAGTCCCAGTATTTCCTTCTTCACTAGTGCGCCACACTTGAGAGGGTAAGTGATGTGTTGTACAAGTAATAAATAGATAGACTCTCACTCTCTATTTATATTCTTCCGTTCACTTGAAATGCACTTAATCATGTTGGCCCAACTAACAATTACTTACCCGAGCCTACACCTTAATTAGTGTATAATAACTCAAGTGCCCCAAAACTGTGGGGTCTTACATAATGACTTGACAAGACTTGTTTACATTATTAATCCTTCCGATCGGAACATTGGGGCATGACAGCATGACTCAAATACATAATAGAAACATCCTGGAATAAACATCGGGTTACAATACATAAGAATACATTCCGAAGTTACATATACATCAACACTATTATCTCTACAGCAGGCATGTTGTATTGAACTTTTCTTCCGCAGACCAAAACCATCTTGTCAATCTTGCCGGAAACATAATGAATGTTGTGAAGTAAGTCAGAATCATCGGCATCACGAATTGGGGCCAAATCTGGAGGAGTCAAGAACCAAGGCTAAAAAGAGTTATGCCAATATTGGAGGAGTCACATCCGTGGACCATAGAGAAATCAAGCAGTTTGGCGGAGTCGCAGTCGTGAATCATAGAAAAATTAGCTAGTTTTGGCGGAGTCGCAACTGCTAGAAAAGGTAAAAATGGCAAAAATGAAAGAGGTAAAAATGGGCAAGATTGAAATGGTGTCACAACTGTCGAAAAAGGTAAAAATGGACAAGAGTGAAACGGTGTTGCAGTTGCAAGAAAAGGTAAAAAATGGGCAGAATTTAAATAGAGTCGCAGCTGTGTGGGATGGAAAAAGGCATTAAATTACGGTGTTGTAGCTTCATGGAATGGGATAAAGGGTGGTATTTTACGGTGTTGCAGCTGCAAAAAATGAAAAAATAGGCAAAGTTTGACGTTATTACAGCTACACGAATGGGGTAAAGGGTGGTATTTTACGATGTTGCAGCTGCAGAAAAATAGAAAAATAGGCAAAGTTTTACGGTGTTGTAGATGGAACTAACTGTTCAAGGATTTTTCTTCTGATGCAGGAAGTTACAAAAGGACGACCCTTGTCGTTAGGCCCGATCATGACCATTGCTCATCAGGAACATCTATGCACATATTCTTGAAAAAAAATGGATCAAGTGTAAAGGAAAAAGCTAAAAATAATAGTAAAAATATCAATTTATTTATGTACAAAAATTTATGTAAGATTTATAGCGATTATCTAAAGATTGACAGGGGCAAAGAAATATTCATGCCCTTGTTCTAACTCGTATTCTAGATCAGCTGCAATATATGAAGTGAATGCATCCTTAGAAATGGGCTTATGGTACAGTCGCAGCCTGTGACCATTAGCAAATAATGGTGCACGATTCTCATCAATGGTTACCAGGTGGACTGTACCATTATCAAATACTTTGTCTACCAGGTATGGGCCCAACCATCTTGTGCGTAACTTACTCTTGAAGTCCCTTTTGAATCTTGAATCGTATAATAATGCCTAGTCTCCTTCGCAGAAGACTTTCTTTTTGATGAATCGGTCGTGCCAATTGGATCTTTGTTGATGGATTAATACTTTCTAATCCACAGCAACTAAACGTTTCTCATCAAGTTCATTCAATTGATTCAAGCTTCTCTTCTAGGCTTCAGTCACATCTAATTTTACCTCTGTAGTTGTCTTCAAAGTCTTGATTTCAAATTCAATGGGGAAGACAACACTTTTCCCATACACCAAGTCATAAGGAGAGAAACCTGTAGTATTGCGCCAAGTAGCACGATATGCCCAAAATGCTTTTGAAAGTCTATCAGACCACTCTCTATGTTGGATTCTGACTGTTTTGGTAAGGATGGATTCAATAACTTTGTTAGTGCTTTCCACCTAGCCATTGGCCTGGGGATGGTATGGTGAAGCTATCTGGTGCTGAATATGGTACTTCCGTAGAAAAGATTCAAATTGATGCGACAAAAACTGAGTTCCTCCATTTGTAACCACTTCCTTGGGTACTACGAAATGGGCAAAGATTTCACCATAGAAAAAATTGATCACATCTTGGTCATTGGCTTTCACCAAAGCCACAGCTTCTACCCATTTCATCATGTAGTCGATACAAACCAAGATGTAGGATTTCTTCCTGGAATGAGGGTTGATAGGGCCAAAAAAATCTATGGCCCATTTGTCAAAAGGTTCAACCACCAGTTGTGGTTGAAGAGGCATTTGATCCAATCTGTTAGGTTGGCCCATCCTCTGGCAGTTGTCACAAGACTGGATATACTTTTTTGCATCCCTGAAAAAGTGTTGTCCAATAGGATCCCATTCTCATCGCTTTGTGTCCTATCCTCCTGTTTTCAAAATGGCCCCCACAAGGCTCGTCATGGAAGGCCTTCAGAATATGGAATATTTAATATTCTCTTACACATCTTCTGATATTAAGATCAGGGCCTGTGTATAAGAGATGACCGTCTATCCAACAAAACCTGTCACTTTGTTGAATTATTTTCCTCTTTTCTCTTTTTCACAAATGTGCTGGAAGCTTCGCTGCAGCCAAGTAGTTAGTGACATCTGCATACCAAGGGGAATGAGTTGAAACTGCAAATAAGTGTTCATCTGGAAAAGAGTCCTCAACAGGAAGATTATCATCACTGTTAGTAAAACGAGATAAGAAATCAACGACAACATTTTATTTTCTAGGTATGTCTATAATAGTGATATCAAATTCCTATAATAATAACAGCCATCTAGTTACCCGAGCATTTGTAACAGGTTTATTCATTATATACTCGATGGCTTAGTGGTAAGTGTGCACAAAGGTAGGATATCTAGTGATATAATATCAGAATTTGTTAATGTAGTAAACAATGTCTAAAAACTCATTATTAGTAATAGTATAATTAAGTTCAACAGGGGCTAATTTTTTGCTAATATAATAAACTACATAAGGTGCTTGACCATCCTGTTGTCCTAAAACGGCTCCAATGGCAGTATCAGAGGCATCTGAAGAAATGTGGAAGGGCAGGGCCCAATTGGCCCCCCTTATGATGGGAGCCATGGACAACTTCTCCTTAAGTTTAACAAACGCTATCTAGCATGCCTCATTCCAAGTAAATTCCATGTCCTTCATTAACAATGAAACAAAGGAGAGGCAAGTTTGGAAAAGTTTTACATAAATCTTATGTAATAACTAGCAAGCCCTAAGAAACTACGCACTTCTTTCTGAGTTCTAGGAGCAGGTATAGTTTTTATTACCTTGATTTTAGAGGGGTCTACTTGGATGCCATCAACAGAGAGAAAATTCCCCAACACTACCCCTTCACTCATCATCATATGGCACTTTTCAGTGCTCAAAGATAGTCGGGTCTGCTCGCAGCGTGTTAAAACCTTTTCCAAAATTTTCAATGCTTCTTCAAAGTCTTTGCCATAAGGAGTAAAATCATCCATGAAAATCTCCATACTATTATTAACCAATTCTGAAAAGATGCCAATCACAACTCTTTGAAATGTGGCTGGTACATTGCATAAGCCAAAGGGAAGTACTTTGTATGCAAAATTTCCCTAGGGAAAGGTGAAGGTAGTTTTATCCTAGTCTTCAGGAGCAATCTGGATTTGATTGTACCTGCTAAACCCATCCAGGAAGGAGAAAAACTTCTTCCTGGATAAGGTGTCAAGTACTTGAACAATGAAAGAAAGGGGAGAGTGATCTTTCTATTCTCCCTTCTTTAGCTCTCTATAGTCCACACAGACTCTCCATTTACCATTCTTCCTGGGTACTATCACAAGTGGAGATACCCACTCGCTGTCTGAAATGGGATATATAAATCCTGCTTCCAAGAGTTTCTGAATTTCTTCCTTCACTATGTCCCTAATATTGGGATTCATTCTTCATTGAGGCTGGCACACAGGCTAGGAGTCACTTTTGATATAAATGTGGTGGGTTCACAGATTAGAAGGGATTCCCTTCATGTCTATGTAGTCCCAGGAAAATGCACCCTTCTGTTTTTTAAAGAGAGTGATTAGGCGTTCTTGTTCATCTAGAGCAACACTGGGATTGATATTCAAGTTTTTTCTAGACTCTACCTCGACGGGAACAATTTTCAAATTTTTCAACACTAGAACCATGTGAGTATCACTGACTAATGTCTCCTCTGTGAGATTTTCTTGTTCTTCTTCACCTAGAGTAGCATTCAGGATCTGATAAATATTCTTATTGAAAAAAGTGGGTTCATTGATGAAATTATTAATGGCATTGTCTTCAGTTTCATCTTTAAAATTCAAGGCCTTCCCTATTGTTAATAATGGTTGAATACCCTCCTTTTCCTCTGGCCCCATCCATAACAGAGTTTTGGCTTCTAGGGTAGGCCAAGCTAGAGGATAGAGAGTGAGGTTCTTTATCTCGGTTCCATCTGATATGGTCATAGACCCAGACCGACAGCTGATGCAAGCATTAGTTGTAGCTAACCATGGCCTTCCCAGGATCAATGGGTGTCCTCCTAGCTACGACTTAGGTTTTAAAACCCAGAAGTCAACAAGATATTTCCATGAATCAACTGACATAATGAGGTCATCCAAGATTCCTTCAGTTTTATTAGTGGATCTATCTGCTAGTTCTAAAATGGTAAGAGTTGGCCTGAGATTAGTGAGCCCAAGTTTCCTTACAGTTTCAATGGTCATGACATTAATTGCTGTGCCTAAATTTACCAATACATTGGGTATCTGCGTGCTCCCAATCTGCACAGTGACAGTGGGATTCCCATGATCGTCATATTTGGCCAAGAGGGTTTTTCGCATTATTAATTCAGATAATTTCCCTATGACATGAACAGTGGGAGGATCCCTGCGTTTTCTTCCTAGTTTCCTTGTACATAGATCCTGAACGGTCCTGGCATAGATAGGTACATCGTGAAGGGCCTGAAGGAGTGGAATTTTGACATAGATATTTTTTAACTCTCCTAAGAGGTTAAATTGAGGTTGTCCCACTGCCTTCGGTAGTATTAGTCTTTCAGGGTATGGTGGTTCCCTAATCAATTGTGTAGGTTGTGTGTCGATAAAAGTGTCTTCTTGTGTTTCATCCGGCATATTGGTAGAATGTTCAACGTCCTCAATAATTGGGGTCACTATATTTGGATAAATACTATTGGTTCATCCTTTCTTCAGGCACAGAGGATGGAACATCCTCAATGACCAAAGGCGTCACTACGATCCCTGATCGTAAGCAGATGTTGTTGCAAGGAACTAGAGTTATGGAGTAAGCGAGCATGTTGGTAGTATCAAACTGATGGACTGCTTTATTATTTGGGTTGGGGTTAGGTTCAACAGGAAGTTGTGGTCGTATTGGCATATTGGGGATAGCATTATTCTGGAGTTGCAGCTGCAATTGCTGATAAGGATTAGGGTATTGTTGAGGAGGGTACGGTTGATGAGGAAACATTTGATGTGCAATATGTTGAGGAGTTTGGTTATGGGGAAACTGGATCCCTCGATGCAATTTCCTCCTTCCAGGAGGCTAAGAATTTTGTTGGTTTGGTGGTTGTGTCCAAGGGTTCCAGGAGTTAAAATTTCTCATTGGAGGTTGAGAGGGATACAATTGATGGTTATAATAAGATGAAGGGATTTGTGTATTCATGTGCTTCATATTATTCCAATTATTCATGTTATTTAAAAATGGAACCAAGTCTTGAGCCATACCTTGATTTCGAGGCTACCAGGGATTTTTCTGTGACATAAAGTAGGCTTGTTCCACATCTAGAGTTGATGCTTGTAGAACTGCCTTCATTTGAGGTAGTGAAGGCCATTCTTTTGTGTCATGGTTCAGCTGACACAGTTGACACACTTCTACCTTGTCAAGAGGGAACTCCTTCAGAGGGTGGTTCTTCCTACATTTAGGGCAGAATATACAAAGTGTGAGATCCTCTATGGCTTGTTTATGCTTTTCCCTCATGACATCTATTTTCCGAGGAGATGGAGCTCATCATTTTAGTCTTGAAATTTTTGAGGAGATTGTTTATTTCTGCCCGGGTGGCTCCTCCATTAGATGACTTTTATGTTCTGTCGAAGACATCACATTCTAATTTCTTCCATTTATCCCATGTTGTTCCTGGAAGATCCCCTGGAATTCTTTTTGCATAGTTCAATGATATTTTCAAAGAATTCCTTTGAGATATCCCCTTTTCCTAACAGGTTCAACATGTCTAGGGAGTCATCCCTAATCCCACGAAGTAGGATTAGTTTGAGCACATCTAACCCCATATTATTATGTCCAGCTCTCTGTACATTATATAAAATCCTTTCAACAAAATATTCTAGACTTTCATCGTCCCTTTGTATCATTTTAAATAGTTCTTCTCTCTTATCCTTGGTATTGAAATACTCCTGATATTTCTCCCGGAACACCTATTTCATCCGGACCTAGGTAGTGACAGTTCTCCCACCCAGGCTCATGAACCAACGTAATGCATTGTCCTTTAGAGTGACAGGAAAAAGTTTTATCTTCTGTGCACTGGTGGTGTAGTCATAGCTGCGATAGAGGATATCAAATTCAAAAAGAAATTCATCTGGATCCTCTGCTACTTTTCCATAAAAATGAGGCAACATCGATGGTGATATATTTTTCATGGGGGATATCCCTTCTGGCTATTGAATTGGGAACTAGAGTGTAGCAACCGTCCCTTCAGGCGGGGAGTTACCCTCGTGATGTTGATTTTCACCCATTGCTTCTTCGTGATCTTCAGGATCGCATCTGTTGCTCATGTTTTCTTTTGATTTATCCTCTTCGAGCTTCCATTGATCGTTAAATTTTTTATGGAACTATGTCCACTCCTCTTCTATCACAAGCTTCCCGTTAATGTGATATATCAAATCTCGGTCAGTTGATCCTGCAATACTAACTCTATCTTCCTCCACAGGGATATCCGAGGGTGTTGCAGCTCCTCCTTTGTTATCCATTGTGGAAACTGATGCTACCACTCTAGGGGTAACTAGGCTTCTTCTAATAGGCGTTTCTTGATGGTGAGCCTCAGTAGAAGAATTTGTCCTATCAAGTGAATGTCCTTCTTCCCAATGTTGGATTCCACCCATGCCCTCAACCACCTGCAATGTTAGTGTTCCGTGGGTTCTGGGATTTATAGGAATGTCATGATGTATCCTTCTTGTATTCATGCAAACCAAAATATGCAAACTTAAAAACTGAAGAAAAATGAATAAATATAATTACTGGATACAACTACTATGGTGTCTAATAATTATCCTCCCAGGAAACGGCGCCAAAATGTTGGGCACCCTATATGCAAGTTAATTAAATCCAACATACATAGTGTTCAATATAAATTGTCAACCTAGGGCAGTATTTTATTTCAAGGATAATGCGCACTGTATATGCTTTAAACACTAAGTAGCTGATGTTGAAAATTAATTACCCTACTTTCCTGTTCATCCCAACTCATCCCATGATCTACTTAGTCTAGCTTACCTTCTTAATAATGCAATCACAAATACCTTCTTACAATCCTTAATCTAGATTTAAAAGATTCAGGAAATAAAGATCTATATTACTTTTGTAGAAAGTTAAATCCTCAATTACCAAGCCATCTGAAGATCCATCTCAACTATCTTAATTCAACTTAATCTAGGAATTCAAAGTGCAGGAATTAAGGTCTACAATTATAAATGTAAAGGGATGAATTGCAAAGATCTAAATAAAACAACAATTGAAAGAACTAGAGATGAACAAGGCTATCACAGCTATCACATAGTTTCATAAGAGAAAGTTAACCTACACAGTCAACTGTCACACCACACCACTGCAGTTTACAGGGGATGGAATTAGTGACCATTCAAAGGAACACATGATAAATCTATGACTGTTGCAGAATACTGTAAATAAATGAATTTATCATAAGATTCAAACAACACAATAGAATAAATAAAATACATAATTAACTCAACAATCCATGTGGGAATGTAGGCCCAACCTATGCACAGAGATGTTGGAAGTAGGACAGGTTAGAACGCGAAGATCTGAAGAATCAAACTCTTTGTATTAAAATGACAAAGATGAACACACAACTCCTGTTATAGATTATACAATATATTAGATTAATTTCCAATCCCTAGCTTGGAATAGTTCCCAGTATTTATACAATTAGAATAATAACTTCTTCCCACTAATATCAGGAAGCCATGAAGATCTTTGATCTTCACGCTGCCCCAATTACGATAAGTTGTTACAGCTGTGGAAAGATAGAAGCAGAAAATATAGGAAGGCTGTTACTCGATCCAGAAATGACAATCATGATCAATTGAGAAGATACTATGTTGATTGCAGTTATTCTTGAGCAGCGGCGCACTATTGCATCTGAATCTGTTGCAACCTGTTGTAGCTACCTTTGTACAGTTTGCATGGAATAGTATCCTTTGACTGCGTTCTTTGGGAAAGGATGGAATGGATGGCAATTTTCTCAGCAATGAATGTTCATCTCTCTCTTGGCATGTTCATCCTGCTTCACCTGTATCCTTTACATCTCAAATTATCTTTATAAAACCACCATATGTTAGCATAATTAAAGATATAGAGCCCTGATTACAACAGCGCTTAGCATTAATAAGATAAGACAATGATTAACCATACCTGTATGAATTGAGGGACCAAGTGAAGGAAAAACATCTGTTTAGTGTCCATAATGGAGTAAGATGAGGCAAAAAGAGGTAGCTAAAGGTGGTCAAAAGGGGGTCATTTTTGGGCCCAACAGAAAGAAGTTCGCAGAAATTCAAGATACGATTTTGGGAAATGTTACATCCTGCATCCCACAATCTGGATAGATCGGAAGACTGAAGTTAGTTTCACTTAAACAGATCAACAGTTCAGAAAAACAACTAGGGAAAGAAGTTTGTGGAAAGTCGAGATATGATTTTAGGAAATGTTACATGCTGCATCCCGCAAATCTAAATATCGACACTTATGGAGAAGCTCGATGAAGATCAATAGTGGGGAATCGTTGAAACAAAAAATTGGTGCGGAAATATGATTTCAAGAGGAAATCTGTAGAGTAGATCAACGGTCTTGAGAGGTTCGGACATAAGATCAAACGGTCCGGATTATATCTGGAGAAGAATATTATGGAAGCACCAGAGAACAATAAACATGGCTGCATAAATGAATTATAAGCTATGAGAAGAACGAAATGGTGCATTTGTTGAAACTTAATGATGAAATGATATGACGGTTGAATGGGTAGATGATGAAGAGGTATGTCTGTAAATAGATAGTCACGATCCAAAATGAAAGAAGACAACTATGAAAAGATGGGTTGTTAGGTAATAGGTAAAAGGTATTTATTGAATGAATGTGTAAAGAATGAAGTATCTCTATTAGTAAGCCTGATAGAGTTCAAAGTGAATAGTTTTTCAACTGTTCTAAAAGACTGAGAAAATCAATCTAGGGTAGCAGGGTGGTGCTAGGGCAGGACACAGTTCTGCAGGGGGTCGAAGCCTGCTTCTAGTCATAGCTGGCAATCATTTACTGATGCATATTAGGCAGGAAGTGTTGACGATCAAAATAGTACTAGTGGAGCAACATTTTTTTTGGGAAATTGTTTAGTATCATGGTCAAGTAAAAAACAATCCTCCATTTCACTCTCTACAACATAAGCAAAATATATTGATGTCACCTCATGTTGCACTCAGGTTTTTTGGATGAGACAAACCCTAGAAGATCTACTTGTAAAATATGAACATCCAATAGTGATCAAATGTGATAACACTAGTGCTATAAATATGTCTAAAAATAATATCATGCATTCTAAGAAAAAACATATACCAATCAAGTATCACTATCTAAGAGAAAAGGTATCTCAAAAAAAAGTTAAATTAGAATACATTGACACAAAAGAACATATTGCTGACATTTTCACCAAAACACTACCTAAGGAAGCCTTTGAGCATCTTAGACAGAAAATGGGAGTAATTCCATTACAAAAGTACTAAGAAGATAAAGCTCAATCTCAGGGGGAGAAATGTTGACAGGGGGAGCTTTTAGACAGAAAGTTTCCTTTGTCATTGTTTTCAAAAGGGAAGAATGTTTAGAGGTTTCCATCAATGCCAAAAGGGAAGATTGTTGAGTATATAGTTGTTATTGATGTCAAAGGTATTCACGAATGACAAAGAAATAACCAGTGGATATGGTGGTAGACTAAAGGTTGCAGGTATCTAGAATAACAAAGGAATAACCCTGTTACAGGTTGCAGGTTGCAAGGTGAATGAAAAAATAATAACCCTATAGCAAGTTGAATGAGTAAAGATTGATCATCCAATGTTGTTGCTGAAATAACTGTCCCATAAAATTTCCACAAATAAATCGTGCAGATCTACAAAGTCATGCTGAGATCCGAATTCGATCTAAAATCAACGGCTAGGAATAATCCCGCACAAGATCCAATGACTGAGGATCAGTTCCGCAAAAGATAGGCAGGAGGATGAAGTTCCACAAACTATCAAGATCAGACGGCTTATATTAGTCCCACACTAGATCATACGATTGAGGATTAATTCCAACAGTTAGGAAGAAAATTCAAATTTCCACAAGAGATTAAGATCGGACGGCTGAGATTAGTTCCACCAAAATATATCGACGGTGCAGAAGGAAAAATGCAGAAAGTGAATTGCGTTTAAAGATTCTATGAGCCCGCAATATGCATCCTGTAATTTCGAAATCGATGGTCAGGAAAACACCCGCAAAATATCAACAATGTCGAATTGTTGTTGCGGAAAGAAGTTTGCAAAAAGTCGAGATACGATTTTGGGAAATGTTACATCCTACATCCCGCATCCCGTATCCCGCAATATGGAGAGATTGGATGGCTGAAGTTAGTTTCGCTAAAACAAATCAATGGTTTGAAAAAAGAAGTGTGGAAAGAAGTTTACGAAAAGTCAAGATATGATTTTGGGAAATGTTACATCCTGCATCCTGCATCCCACAGATTTGAAGATCGACGCTTATGGAGAAGCTCGATGTAGATCAATAGTGGGGAATCGTTGAAACATAAACTTGGTGTGAAAATATGATTTCAAGAGGAAATCTGTAGAGTAGATGAACAGTCCAAAGAGGTTCAGACATTAAATCAAACGGTCTGGATTGTATCTGGAGAAGAATATTACGAAAGCACCAGAGAAGGATAAATAGGGCTGCAAAAATGAATTCTGATTTGTGAGAAGAACGAAACAATGCATTTATTGAAACTTAACGATGAAATGATACAATGGTTGAATGGGTAGATGATGAAGAGGTATGTCTGTAAGTAAATAGTCACGACCCAAAATGACAGAACACATCTATGAAGAGATGCATTCGTAGGTAATAGGTAAAAGGTATGTATTTATTGAATGAATGTGTAAAGAATGAAGTGTCTCTGTTAGTAAGACTGATAGAGTCCAAACTGAATAGTTTTTCAACTGTTTTGAAAGACTAAGAAAATCAATCTAGGGTGGTAGGGTCATGCTAGGGCAGGCCACAGGTTTGCAGGGGGTTGAAGCCTCCTTCCATTCATAGCTAGAGAAAAGGGTGTCGTACCATCCTTATCTGTTAAAGCAGACAAAAAACCATAGGGGTGTTGTAGCATTCTAGTCTGTAGTTGCAGGAAAAACCTAGGGTGTGTTTTGCATCCTTTTCTATTGCAGCAAATAAACAATTTTGTAAATTCATTGTATTAATGATTTTGTGTTGGTGGTTTTCTCTTTTGAGGTTTCCATGATAGAATATGTGTTCTGATTGTTTATTTTTGTGTATTTTAAAGTAAAAACTGATGATACTGATTCAACCCCCCAATCTCACTATTGTGGGATAAACCAACAAAGGTTATTCACCCTTAATTGGTTGTAGGATCCTCTAACATAGTGGTAACGATTGAATCAAGATCGTTCTCTTCAAGAATATTCAACACTCTCTCTTTCTATGTGTTGAAGTTTGATGTTCCTTCAAGCCGTTCTTCCGGTCGGACGGAGATTGATTTTATTGGTGAAATATTTTGCTGAAGTCTTCAAGATATACTTAGGCTTATATTGTTTCCCAAAACTAAGCTTTTTCATGCCCAATTGTTATGCCTCAAATCGCGTACAATGTTCCCTACCAAATGGGCCAAGTTGGGGGTATTTTTATGTTGTAATAGGCCATGTTGAGTTTTTTTTTAATGTAAAATTGGTTCTCTAGGGGGGTCCATAACCCATTGTTGTCGCCCATTCAAATTCCTCTTAGTTTCCATTTCAGAATGTCTTACTCTTGGTGGAGAACTGAACAGTTGTTTTTGCATCCTTGTAACATGCATGGAGCTATTACAAGCTAGTTCCGAGATTAAGATTCACGAGTGGCCTTTTAAATCATCACATTCGTATTATTCAATTATATTGCATATTATATGTATTTATATCCTTTATCCTATTTATTTTGGATATTTAGTATATAAATCAATTTGGTTCATTACAACATCAGTCTGGTTTTAACTTTTAGGAGTGTAGTTGAGAGTTTTTGCAAACATTTTTGACACGTTTAGTTCATAGAAGTTTGTAATCTGGGACAAATATTTTTTTCCACCATTAACGGAAGGTGTTAATAATTATCATATTATCATGGCCATGAAATAAAGTAATTTTGTACTTTGGGATAGAAATAGAGTGACATTAGGCACATGTTACAATTAATGTGAAGTTATAGACTAGGTTATGATTTGTTTATAAAGTGATTGTACAGGAATTCAATGACCATCATATCGATGTATATGTCAAGCATCCCTTTCTTTCCCTTGATATACTCTAGTTTTCATACTGAGCACTATCTTTTGTGTGGTTTTCTTGTCATGTTTATGTCAGCATGAATGTCTTATTTTGTTAAATTATTTTTGTTTCTGAACTTTGTGGTTGGAGAAATCACGAACTAGTTTACGTTTTAAACTAATTTTCTTTCATAAGACTATGGAACTAATATTTTACATTAATTTTCTTTTATAAGACTATGGAATTAAAATGTGAATTTATGGTGTAGGCATATGGGAAAGTTAAGGATACCAGTTCATCAATGGCTGAAGAGGAGGTACATATTGTTTTGTATCCTTGATTTAATGAATTTTTTCCTGTTATAATTGTTTTTCTCTCTTATATGGAGGACTTATTTTTTTTTAGTTAAATATCCCAGGGAAAATCCTCAAGCACTTACCCTCATTTTGAGGATGGTATTCAGGGTAAAATTTTAAAACCCTAGCTTCTTCAGGGCACATAGGCTAAACCCAATTGACTGCATAGAGGAATTGTGTGAGTTTCTCTCATTGGACATGGTTAAAGAAAAACACTTGCTGAATCCACCTTGCAGGAACTTGGGTAATTTATAGAACTGAATATAAGAAATATACGAACTATTAAGAAACATTGAGAGAGACCAATGCCAATATTATAGTTGTTTTTTGCATGCATGTGCTATGATATTTGATTTATAAGCTGTATAAACATATTGACTAATGGAGGCAATTGGAAGACATGCATGCAAAAAATAGTGGGAGCCCTGGTTTTGTTAGTAATTCTGTCAAGAATAGAGAGATGGCAAGCATGTTGACGCTCTAATTTTTAGCAAGGATTTTATCCTTGTGTAATGCTTGTTACTTGATATGAGATTTATGCAAAGAATTTATTGCTTTGCCAATTGTTTTGAGATATTTTAATCTTTTTATATGTACATATAAGATTTATAGTATGATTTTCCACCCCTTGATGCTTAATTTGTTAAATATACTTGTATGTTGGAAAATGTATTTTTCAACATTTTCTTCCCAAATAAAACCTTGTGGGATCCCCCTCTTCCCAGAATATATGGATGTAGGGAAAATCCATTGATGGTGACAACAAGAGCAGCATGAATGGATTTGAAATTTTGAACATGTGAACTGTAGCCTGCTCATTGGCAACACATGCCTTAGGTGGATGATTCAACTGATCAAGCTAGTTGCTCGTGACAACAACGTCTGGTAACATTGAGCAACATGAATGGATTTGAAATTTTGAACATGTGAACTGTGGCCTGCTCATCGACAACACCAATTGAAATCATCACACATAGCTTGATCAAACTCATCACACCTAGCTTTATCATACCTGTCTGCTGTAAATAGTATACATGCTGAGAATATGATTTTGAGACTTATCGCACCGATGTTAATATTATAAGGTACTGTTAGATTTTTTACATTAAGCTAGCATAACATTAGGATCTTTAACTGAGAGAACAAAAAGCATAGCAATCAAACACAAGAGACAATGAACACAATGTTTTTCCTTGGGGAATCATAAATGGAGAAAACCCCGCAACTTCCTCAGAAATAGAATCAACACAAAAAGTGAAACCCAAAAAAATTAAGATGATCTCCCGACAGTAGTAACCTCTTTCTTCCTTGCCCTAGTGTCTTTCTCTTCCTCAGCTATGTGCTACAACTGAGTGTGAGTGAGTGTGTATTAAATAGAGACGCTAGCTATCTATTTATACTAATTCCCGACTTGACTAAACCCAACTAGGGCCAACTTCACTAGGTGAGTCTAATAACCCTCCTGCCCCGGAACTGCGGGGACTTTAAAACTTAGACAATAGAAGGGTTACCCACCTTGACTTGACATGACTTGTCTACATTATAGAAACTCCCGATAGGAACCTTGAGGCATGACATGACTCAAGTACATTACAAATACATCCTGGAATAAACATCGGGTTACAATACATAAGAAATACAAGTGAATACATTCTGAATTTATAATTACATCATCACTCCCTCTTAGCTAGGAAGGTATTCTCTCGACAAAATTTCTTAGCACAAGTCTTCTTCTCTGTATCATCTGGATCATCATCGATTCTTCGTCATCTTCACCTGGATCTGGATCATCACTGGATCTCGATCATCATCACTGGATTTGGATTATCCCTTGATCTGGATCATCTCTGCTAGATCATCATCACTGGATCTTCATGGGTGCTATCTCATGATTCTTCTTATCGTAGGAATTTCTACAGAGCCAACCCTTTTTCATGCTGGTTGTAGGCCTAGCCTCCATGTAGGTCTTCTTCCAGTGCTTATATCTGATGCTAAGTCAGAATGGATTGCCCAACACTCATATCTGATCATGTAGGAACCAATCCTATAATCATATCAGAAAGGCACACCCAACACTCACATCTGACCATGTGGGAACACCTCCCACAACCCTGTTAGAAAGGCCCAGCACTCACATCCGTCAACCAATGTCAAAAAGGATCCACACTTACACTCGGCCATGTGAGGAACCAATCCTCCATGTCGAAAGGCTCTGCACTGACATATGACAACCAATGTCAGAAAGGCTTAGAACTTATATTTGACCATGCAAGGAACTGATCCTTCATGCCGAAAGGGCTCTGCACTTACATCTAACAACCAATGTCAGAAGGGCTTGCACTCACATCTGATCTTGTAGGAACCAATCCTATAGTCATATAAGAATGGCCCCCAGTCCCAGACTGAGCTACCTAGTAACTGACCAGGTGCCTCCATTCCAAGAATGGCATTCAACACTTACTTTTGATCATGTAGGAACCAATCCTATAGTCACATCAGAATGGCTCAGCACTCACATCTGACATGGAAGGAACCAATCCTCACACCATGACAGAATGGATCAGCCCTTACATCTGACCATGGAAGGAACCAATCCTCTCACCATGTTAGAATGGCTCTAGGTCTCATCATTTCCCCTTAGAGGAAACCTCGATCTGGAGAACACCAAGCTTCTCCCTGAATTACTCGAACTTCACCCTAGCCAATGGCTTCGTGAACGCATCAGATATCTGTTCCACATCAGATATATGTTCCTTCGTCACAACATACTAGAGCTTCACTACTCCCCTCTGCACCATATCCCTGATATAGTGATACTTGATCTCGATATGATTCGACTTGTCATGGAACACCGGATTCTATGACAACTTCACGCAACTCTGGTTGTCACAATGTATACAAGTAGCATCCATCTGGAGATCAAATAAATGAGATAGTAGCTTTCTTAGCCATACTGCCTCACAACTAGCTGAACAAGCTATGACATACTCTACTTCAGCTGTACTCAGTGCCACATAGGATTGCTTCCTCCTAAACCAAGATATCACACCTGATCCCATACCGAAGGAACACCCTAAAGTGCTCTTCCTATCGATGGCACTGCCTGCCCAATATGAATCAACATAACCCTCTAGGTTAATCTTCTGATTCGCCTCATACTTGAGCCCATAATAAATTGTACCCCTCAGGTACCTAAGAATATGCTTTGCAGCAATCAAGTGAACATGTCTCGGATCTGTCAAGAACTGGCTCAAGGTGTTCATAGCAAGGCAAATGTCTAGTCTTGTGTTCGTCAGGTACATCAAGGACCCAATCATCTGATGATATATTGTAGCATCAACCGTCTCTGATGAAGCATCACTCAATAGCTTCAGGTTCAATGCCATAGGTGTGGTCATGGCCTTGCAGTCCATCATCCCAAACCTCTTCAGGATCTCTACTGCATACTTCCCTTGTCCAAGGGAGATTCCATCCACATTCTACCACACCTCCATGCCTAGAAAATAATGCATCATACCCAAGTCCTTCATTTCGAGCTCGGAAACAAGCTTTCTCTTCGTATCAAAAATCAACCCATCCATACCTATCACAAACAGATCATCTACATACAGTAGGAGCATCACTGGGTTGCCATCTTCAACCTTGTAGTAATGGTTGGAGTCTGCTTTACTCTTGGTAAAGACCAAACTGGATAAAAAGCTGTCAATTCTGTCGTACCATGTCCTAGGTGCCTGTTTCAAACCGTACAGGGATTTCTTCAATTTGCACACATGAGACTTCATGTCATGTGTCTCAAAACTAAGTGGTTGTTCTACATACACTTCCTCTTCCACTACACCATTCAAGAAAGAAGTCTTTACATCCATTTGGTGTATCTTCCATTTCATTACTGCAGCCAGAGCAAGTACTGATATGATGGAAGTGTATCTGGCTACAGGTGCAAAGGTTTCTTCATAATATATTCCTTCTTTTTGTGAGAAACCCCAAGCCATGAATCTTGCCTTATATTTCTCTATGCTACCATCTGCAGCATGCTTGATCTTGTAGATCCATTTGGAAGTTACAACCAACTTCCCTTCTGGTCTTGGGATAGCATCCCAAACATCATTTTTCATGATCGTTTGATACTCTTTTATCATAGCATCCTTCCATTCTTTCTGTTCTACCGCTTCTTCATAATTGGAAGGTTCTTCATTGATAAAGTCACATAGTAAAGCTACATATCCGGAGAAAGATCTGGTTCTCTTGCTTTCTCTGTGATTCTCTTCTGGAGCCCCATATCTTTTTGCACCTTGGATAATTTCTCGTACCCAAGCAGGTTTCCTCTTATGAGGATTCTTCTCCTAAGGTGGATGTACAGGTCTTTGTGGTTCTTCAAATTCTTGATCTTGAGTTTCTTCATTCATGGTTGTATCATGAATTCTGGGTGCTTCTGCCTCTTTAGGTTCTTCAGTAGGTCTCTTTCTAGATTTGTTGTAAGCTAAGTCTTCATCAAATGTCACATCCTTGCTGATGTCGATCTTCTTGAATCCTGGGAAATATATTCTGTAAGCCTTCGAGCTTTCAGAGTATCCCACAAATATACCCTTATTTCCTGAAGGCTCTAGTTTTGTTCTCTTCTCTTTTGGAATGTGTATGTACACTGGACAACCGAATATTCTGAGATGGCTCACTAATGCATATCGTGACCGTCGGATTAGAATATTTACAAATGCATACTAATGCATACTAAAGAAACACACTTTACCTAACGGATATATTACACAAGTTGATCTTAACTAACTCCTAAGTGTTTAAATTGTTTGGGTACACAGGGTACTCCAAAAAGGTTGAACATCTTGAGCAACTCCTTCACACAAATAGATCACAGATCAACACACCGATGTTTGTCACATGGTTAAAAACTTCAAGAGGGAAATAGTCCATGACCCCAGCTAAATATCTACTTGGAGCAATTTATTATGTAAAAGAAATAAAGTTACATGAGCTTCTCATTATCGATCAACTAGCCAAGGACCCTCCATTCTCTTTAAATAGAGATCATGGACCAATTGGGTGTTAAGACACGGATCAATGGTAGGTATGATCTAGGAGAAGTTGAACTGTCAGATCGCTCTATGTCTATAACATATTGTGATCATTGGATTAGAATATTTACAAATGCATACTAATGCATACTAGAAACACACTTTTACCTAACAGATATATTACATAAGTTGATCTTAACTAACTCATAAGTGTCAACATATCCTAACATCCCCCCTTAAGAACAACTTTGGATAGGATTGAAGGATTTACAAAAGTGACACTATTAGGAGAAGGAAGGAGGCATTAGAGCCTATCCCCCCTTAGGGACACATTCCTGAACTCTTAACATAGACCGAAGTTTAGAAAAATTTGCTTCTGTAAGAGACTTGGTGAAGATGTCTGCAACTTGATCATTTGTAGGGAAATATAACACTTCAATAACATGATCATGAACAATATTTCTGATGAAGTGCAGGTGTAGCTCAATGTGTTTGTTGCGCTGATGGAGAACTGGATCCTTGGCAAGCTTGATGGCACTTTGATTGTTGCACTAAAGTGGAGAAGGCTGATGTTGCTCGAATCCAAACTCTAAAAGGATCTATCGAAGCCATAAATCTTCTTGATTGGAATTAACTGCGGCTCGATATTATGCTTCTGCTGAAGAAAGAGCAAGAACTTGTTGTTTCTTACAATCTCAAGTGATAGGTCTAGATCCCAAATTGAAAACATAACCTGCAGTAGACTTTCGATCATCAGGATTGTCGGCCCAATCTGAATCAATGAAACCAACCAACAAAGGTTTCCCCCCATGTACTATAATGAATCCCAAATTGAATCGTACCTTGAATATATCGAAGTATTCTTTTTGTTGCTTTCCAGTGACTTTCATGAGGAGTTTGCATATAACGAGAAACACACCCAACGATAAAGGAAAGGTCAAGATGGGAATGAGTCAAGTATAAAATACTACCAACAACCTGACGATACAAGGTGGCATCTACTTCAGGGGAAGTACAAGTGGCATAAATTTTTACTCCAGACTAGAAGGGAGAAGGGGCCGGTTGACAATCTTCCATGTGGACGCGACGAAGAAGGTCACAAGCATACTTAGAATGGGAAAGAAAGATTTCTTTTTTGGTTTGCATGACTTGGAGACTAAGAAAATAATGCAAATGTCCTAAGTCTGACATTTCAAAATTTTGCTTAAGACTGGATTTCACATGGGTTATAAGTTTAGGGTCACTACTAGTAAGGATAAGATCATCAACATAAATAATAAGTATGATGAGATGGTTTCCTACTTTCTTGGTATAGACATTGGGGTTAGAATGGCATCTAGAAAAACCTGTGTCAAAGAGAGAGCTATCCATTTTGGCATACCAAGCTCTATGAGCTTGCTTAAGGCCATATAAGGATTTCTTAAGGAGACAGACAAGGCTAGAGTTATCCTGAACATATCCAGGAGCTTGTTCCATGTAAATTTCCTCCTTTAAATCACCATGTAAAAAGGCAGACTTGACATCCATTTGATGGACTTCCCATTTATGTAAGGCTGCAAGGGAAAGAACAAGGTGCATGGAATTCATTTTTGCGACAGGAGCAAAGGTTTCATTGTAGTCAATCCCTTCAACTTGGAAAAAAACTTTGGCAACTAACCTTGCCTTAAGTCTTTCTACACTTCCATATAATGCATACTTAGTTCTGTAGACCCATTTACATCTGACAAGTTTTCTTCCTTTTGGAAGAGGAACAAGATCCCAAGTATCGTTCACCATTAAGGAACGATATTCTTCATCCATAGCTGCATCCCAATCTGGATTTCCTGAAGCTTCTATAAAAGTTTCTGGATCATGATTCTCAGAAACTTGAGCCAAAAGAGAATAGGCTCGCTAAAACTGAGAACGTAATTGATGTTGATCTCTAGGATCACCATCAAGATCACTAGGTGCTTCACATGTTGAAGGGATCCATCGAGGAAGTATTGGTGCTGGTGCAATTGGAGGAACATGAGCAAGCGGAGGTGGATTTTCATCCTCACTGTCATCATTAGAAAATGGAGTTGGAAACCTGTCAAGGAAGTTGGAAGAAGAAGAAGAAGACACAATCGCCGAATTAGGCTCGCATGCCAAAGATGGCACACCCGTCAAGTTAGGTTTGCAGGCCAAGAGATTTTTATCAAATTTTACATCTCTTCTAATGATTATATCATGAGAATGTGGCTGAATAATTCTATAACCTTTTACATCTTTAGAATATCAAACAAATATGCACTTTTCACTTTTACGTTGCAATGCTTTCCGTTTTTCATCCAGAATGTGAGTCGATGCTTCACAACCAAACACACGGAAGTGACCTACATATGGTTTAATTTTACTCCATGATTTTTTTAGTGTTATACGTTGTAAAACGTTAGTGGGTGTGCGATTAACTATGTAATTTGCACAATTTATGGCCTCAGCCCAATATTGAAGACTTAGTCCCTTAGATTGGATCATATAATTAGCCATTTCTTTTAAAGTGCGGTTCTTCCATTGTGCTACACCATTTTGTTGTGGTGTATATGGAACAATGTGTTGTTGTTGGATATCTTGTTCAGTGCAGAAAGTAGTGAGCTTGTTGTTAACATATTCTCTTGCATTGTCAGATCTTAACTTAATAATTTGATGACCAGATTGTTTTTCAACAAGGGCCATTTAGAAAAAGAACATGTTAAATACTTCACTCTTAAGTTTTAGGAAGTAAAGCCAAGTGTGTCTAGAGTAGTCATCAATGAAAGTTAAGAAATATTTGAAACCAGAAAAGGATGCAGATGGAAGATGGCCACACAAGTCACTATGCACAAGCTCCAAGGGAACCGAGGCGTGGAAAGAGGCACGTTTGTCAAAACTGTCCCGATGATGTTTTGTGAGTACACAACTAGAACAAACACGATCCTTGCAAGATACGATTGGAAGACCAGTCACCATATTGTCTTTACATAGTTGTTGCAATGAGTGATAATTTAAGTGACCAAATCATTCATGCCAAATTTTGATCAAGTTATCACTATGAGCAACAAAAACTGAAGGAAAAGGTGATGACCCAAAGTTGTTAAATTTGTACAACCTAGTGATATCATCAACAGTTCCAGTAGAAAGGACATTTTGAGGATTTTTAAAATCCTTGATTACAACTTGGTGAGGTGTAAATGTCATAGTTTTACCTTCACCTGAATGCATAATTTGATAGACTGATAACAAATTGCAGGAATGTTTTGGAACACATAGTACATCACTGAAATCACCATTTTCTATTGGAACTGTTCCAGATCCTACAACACTTAGAGATCTATCATCACCAACAAATATTTGCTTGGTGTTACATTCATGCATAGTAGAAAAGATGGCTTGATCCTTAGCCATATGATAAGATACTCGAGAATCAATGACCCATTCAATTGAAGTAGAAGAAGAAGATGTAGTATAAGAGTAAGCAGAAGCACAAAGTGGATGTCCATGAGAGGTAGATTCTGAAGATGAATCTAGGATGACGTGGTGATTCTTAATTGTTGCTTCCAAGGCTTCCATCTTCTTGAAACACTTAGATTCATCATGATTATCTTTCCCACAAAAATTGCAGTGACACTAGGACTTCTTTCCTTTTGGCTTGGATCCTCTGTCATTTTTAAAAAAAGGAGCTAACTAAGAGGGTTTGGGACTGGGACCCTTGTTGTTTGGCTTATTATTATGAAAATTTTGTTTCTTGAGAGGCTTGGACTTTAGTTTCTGTTGGGACAATAAGGCTTTCCCAGATGTATTCGCATTGTTGATTATTCCAATATGAATGAGCTTATGTTGCTCTCTAATTAAGGAATCACAAAAGTATTCAAGACTAGGATCTTAATAGCTAGCTGCAGTCAAGGATTCTTTCATCGAGTAGAATGTAGATACAAAAATAGAATACGCAGGTCCAAGTTTCAAAAGAATATGATAAATACATTGTTTGTCTTCTTTCTTAATCTTGCATTCTGCACATAAGAGTCAAAGAATTCTATACTTAGATAAATAGTCTTGAATGCATGAAAAGTTATTTGGGTTCAAGGAAATCAACTCATTCTCAAGTTGATGACCCTAAATTTCATTGTGTTTACCAAACACAGTGTTGTACAGGAATAAACACCTTATAACCGAAGGTCTAGGGCTACCAACATACTCATAAAACTTGCAGGAAATCAACTTTAGAGTACAGAAAGGAAACAAGAAGATAGAGTAGAGTCACTCGATCATGACAGTTGATCCTAGCTTTGTCCTCTTCCACTCTACTTCTCCTCCAAAGCCTTCAGGGATGTTTCTCCTTCACCTGTAAAGAGAAAATCCTCCAAGGTCGAGCTTATACATGTATATAAATCAGGTTAGATAAATAATATATAGAGTGCTTAATCATAAATATTCATCAAACCATGATACATGAAAGACATTCAAAACACATTTGGAATAAGGATTTTCTTTATTAACAATAGTGAATGAGTTAATATTACAACCCAACGCCTAACACAAGGACTCCTCTGCAAGCAAAGGATTCTTAGTTACACTGCTCCAAAGACTTCTGAATAGACACCACCAACATAACTTTGCTCTCCAAGTATGATTTATTAGTACCCTCCCCAAGGCCTTTATTTATACTTAGTGAAATAAGGCAGTTTCGAGGGTTGAGGAGGTTGAGACAGTTAATATGGTTATAGTTAAGGGCTTAACAAAACTCAAATAATCGCGATTTATTATTTTTAATGTCAAAGGAAGGCTTACGCAGGCATTGATACTGGAAACCTACGTATGACACACGAATTTCTCTAAGGGAAGCCCATGTACATATCTGTATGTAGGTTTCAATTACAAATACTCGTGTACAGTACGCGACATGCTGTAGGAAAATTTGTGTATGTACGCGGGTTGCATATAGGCAAAGGCGCGTACATCAATTGACATATTCAAAGGTAAAAATAACAAGCTGGATGGATAATGAATGCATTTCATAACATGCCCATCTATAGTGTTTTAGGAAACCTTCAATCCATAAATGTCCTTTTGTGCGCCAACATAGGAAATGTCGGCACTCAGATGGAGAAGTGCCATTTGGGTGGATAACAGATGCCCCCTAATGTGTGACGTCAGAGGGGAGCGATGGCCAAAATACATTATAATATTTATCTTTGGAGAACTCAGAAATCCAATGGAGCAGAGGTAGTACCTAAAACAAATACATAATAATGTCATATACAAAGTCATATCTGAGGATGCTATTTTCAATATACTGGAACACTAGCTCCTTTACAATATTTGAGTACATCATATGATATGGGTACAAGACCACACAGATTACAAAGGTGGATCAAAGCCACAATATTAATGATGTGTCTTCAAAGATCTGGAAGCTGTGTACATAAATGGAACATAATCTTGCGCAACTTAGTCCATAGGTGAGGAACTAAGGTCTTCATAAACAATCCCAAAGAACCAGTACAATCCAAGCCATGTGAATAAATGTAGGCTGAATTCGAACATGGAAAGGATTCAATAGTTTGTCAATCAATAGGTGATAATTGACAACTGAAGCAAAGGAATCCACCAATGATGAAAGTGAATCCTGAGGTACGATCATCAAAAATCCATGTCTTCGTCATCAGGAAGTAGTGAAATGGAACCATGCTATGATAAGGAAGGCAATAGATCCTCCAACGGATCACAAGAGTGACTAGGAACTGGGAAAAAGAAGGGAGACACAATAGATAACAGATATAACAATTATGGGATCAGGATAAAGATCAAACATTGGGTTGAATCCTTGAACAGTGAGCACGACACAGAGATGACCCAAGGCAACTTTTAACTCATAGATAGAACAACTAGACTTATCTGTCATGTAGGAGACATGATCCGATTCCCCAGGTATAATGGACAAGAGAAGGAGTAATAAACTCGAAGTACTAGCTGAATTGAAAGTGAACACTGAGACATGGGTATCGAAAAAAACAGAGAGTGCTATGTTCAAGGATGACATGTTGCCACTACTGAAAACAAGAGAAAACCTCTTCCTTACCTTCCCTGTTAAATTTTAACGAGACCAAGAAATTCAACTCGAATCCTTCTTCATTTTTTAACAAACTTGAAGAGAATAAAAAATAATGCTTGATAGTGTCACTGATTCGTGGATTTAACGAGGCCGAAATAGTACATGCTCAATGGTGTTTTCATAGTTTAGAGAGTCTGAAAACTCCAAAGAAGACTCTAGGGGGGTCCTTTTTCGTCCAATTTAGTCTCCTGAGGTCAAAAAAGTATAAAACAAACCACAAAAGAACTCTCTTAACCGTCCAAAGAAGAAAATGTGCACCTTTTCCGTAGTTAGTCAAGAAGGTCCGAAAAAGGTTAAATTACCACCAACCCAACGCTCCTTCAAAATCAGCATATAGCCTAAGTTTTATGAGTGTGAAGGAAGGCAAGATCACTCGTAAAGATCCATTTGATTACGAGAAATGGGGCTTACAACAGTAAACTCGATGCTTTGTTCTTTAGTGTTTAACAAGCATGACAAAGACATAAAGTACACTCAGAATATTTTTCATGTTTTGATCCAGAGCACAAAAAAGAGAAAACTAAGCTCATATCGGGGGTTCCTTTTCCGTAAGTTTAGTCCCTCATGTCCGGAAAGGAGATAAACCTATGCCTGAGAATACTCTTCTCAATTCTGAAGAAAAGAGAGTGTTCCTTTCTCATTTTATTCCACATGGTCTGAGAAAGCAATAAACTACCACCAATGTGGATGCCCATTCACATATTCTTAACGAGCCTGAATGGACAAGTTTACTCAACAGTCAAGTCTATTTTGAGGAGTTAGACCTGGGCCTAAAGAAACTCAATATCTTTCCCCTGAAGTTTTAACGGGTCCGAAAAAGTCAACTCGTGACCTCCTCACTATTTTTAACGAGCTCGAAGGAGAGTAGAAAGAATGCTCTAAATGCGAGGAGACGAGTGTCATAGGCAGGTGAAACTAGTTCCAAGTGCAAGGAATATACCTATGCATAATGCAAGGAACATGAGCAGGATAAAGACACTCGGGGAACGTCTCCTCAAGGTAAAGGGTGTCAAGTTGCAAAGGCAAAATGATATAAGTCTTAGTGACGATGAGAACAAAGATGAGGGCTTATATAATGAGCTAAAAGTGTGGAAATCGGCATCAGGCTCATAAGCTCGAGCAGGGCACATGCAAATGCAATTACAACTTGAACAATAAGGTGAGGCCAGTAAATAGTTTTGAATCCAACTACAAATCCTGTTTCCAAGAAACAACAGCATCAGGATCATATTCAAAAGAAAAGATCTGATGTAGGTCACTTCAGAAGAAACACATGTGACTTTGCTATCTTCTACAAAAGGGAAAGTAATGGTAGAATCAACCAAATAAGATTCCATAGAACTAAGGCTCGAGGGTTTATAATCAGTAAGATCAACCTCAGAAGGAGAGCAAAGATCAACAAGGGAGATAGAGTCTGCAGGAACAAACTCAGTATCAGAAGAGTTGAAAAAATCATAAGAAAAATCAATCTCATCAGGATCACTGACTTGCTGATCAAAGGGAGAGTTCGAAGACTCAACAAGACCAATAGAAGGAGATCGATCAATAGAAATATCAAGCTTATTAAGAAAGTCAGGTTTAGACTTAGTCACAACTGAAACAACATCCAAAAGAAGGTCAGACTGTATCAAAGACTCTAGGAAGACTTCATCCAAAGGAAGGAGATCATCTGAGATAGGATGCATGTCTAAACTTTCAAATGGATTAACAGAGTGGAGAGCATTCTCCATAGTATATATAGGATGACTCACCCGGTCAACGTCTAGGACCAAGTCCCAAGAAGCTAAGCATGAAAGCAGAGGATGCTTCTTAGTAGCAATTGAACGCAAAGGACAAGAGGCCACATAGTTCACCTGTGGCGGGGTAGTGTCTATAGAAACACTGGGAATTGATAAAGGAAAGACCAGGTATCTAGTTCAGTTAGGAGATGGATCAAGAAAATCCAACTTATTGATAGTGACAATTTCTTCGCCATGATTAAAGTACATGACATGAAATAATGTTGACACCACAGCTTGCATGGCATAGATATAATCACATCCAAGGAGCATATTAAAGTCCAAGGGGTCTTCTATCACCATGAGATCAACTAAGACAGTCTTCCAACCCAAAATAACAGGTGTTTGAGCAAGAATTCCCAAGGCCATACAAGTTCTTCTGTCAAATGCTAGTAACTGACTAGAGGTCGACACAAGGTTGGGAGATCCCATGCCTCGCTAAGCATGAGAAGAAAAGATACTAACTGAGGCTCCTTCATCAACAATACAACAAGCAATCATGTATGATTCAACATTGACCTTTATCTGGAAAGGTTTAGAAGGAAGGCGCGGCTCAACTAGGCTATCCTAATCAAAGGAAGCAATCCGAGAGCTTGGTGGGGTTGATCTGAAGCGAGTTCAGTGCCCCCTTGTTCAGTAAGTTCTGAAATGGCAGTGAAGAAAATGTGACTAGCAGACACTTCACTCTCCAAAGGAAGAGTGGGATTGATCGATACTGAAATCAATTCAACCACTTCGTGAAAGTCACTCTCTGAAGGGAGACTAGGATTGACCAAAGATGACATTGGTTCAATCATATCAGGATCACTCTCCAAAAGAAGAGTGGGATTGACCAAAGCTGAGATTGGTTCGACCACTTGATTAACCAAAGGTTGAGTAGGTTGTTGAGAAACTATAGGTTGTTCAGAAGAAGGAAATTCTTGAGTCTCGAACCACATTCTTCGCACCTCTGCGATAGCAGGGCACTGGTGAGTAAGATGATCTCCCTCGCATAGCTTACAAGGGAACTTAATTTTGCACTTCGAACGACCCATTTTCTCAATGGTGCCAACATGACTAGCAGTGGCTGACTGTTTGCTCTCAACATGACCTATAGAGGTTGACATTTTTCCCCCATCATGAACTATAGAGGCTGGGTGACTGGGTCCAAGCTGACTAAGAGAGGCTTGTTGTTGACAGACTTCAAGACTTTCAAAAATGGGATGACCATGAAACCAAAATCTTCGCACCTCCATGATAGAAGGGCATTTATAAGTAAGGTGGTCTCCCTCACAAAGCTTACAAGGAAACTTGGGCTTGTGTTTTGAATTAGTAGTCTTTTCAACAGTGTCAACATGACTCGCAATAGCTGACGGATTGTCTTCAGCATGAACCATAGACGCTGAGAGACTGCCCCCAGCATGAACTGTAGAGGCTGAGAGACTGGGTCCAACATGACTTGCAGAGGTTGGATGGGCACCACCAACATGAACAACAGAGACTGAATGGTTAGGATCAACATGCTTTGCAGCAGTTGAGTGTGTGCCCCCAGCATGAACCACAAAGTCTGGGTGGATGGATCCAACATGGCTTGCAGAGGATGGATGGGGTGGTTCAACTTGAACAACAGAGGTTGAACATGTGCCCTCAGCATGAACTACAGAGGCTGAGTTACTGGATCCAACATGACCTAGAAAGGTTGGAAGGATCCCACCAGCATGATCAACAGAGGTTGGATGGTGAACATCAACTTGACTTGTAGAGGTTGAGTGCTTAGATCCAACATGACCTATAGAGGTTGGATAGGTGCGCACAACATGAACCACAGAGGCCAGGTGGTGAGGTTCAACTTTACTTGCAGAGGTTGAATGGGTGCCCCCTTGCTTATATGCCTTCTTCCTATTCCTCCTTCTTTTACTCCTTTTAGATTTCCAGTTAGTAGTATCAGTACTTTCACCGCATGAGGCAGAAGGAGTAGGAGAATTGACTACAGGTGAAGGAGAAGCAGTGTTTTGATGCCCTTGATATAAGGAGCTTACTTGAGAAGCATCATGATGATTCAGGACAATTGGAGTGGAAAACAACCACACCAGTAGCCATAGGGTGAATCTAGGTAGATTCAAGGTGGCCATCAAAGGAACACCAACATTCGTTGTGAGAAGAATAGAACAAGGAGTTCCCATCATGGGGATCTCTTGGTTTGTGTTCAAAGGGGCATTAGCCATAGTTTCAAACCAAGAGACAAAGTTTGAGGTTGATATGCAACCAAAATTACAAAGCACACACCTAAAGGCACATTAAGTATAGACAAACCACACAACACTCACTAAAAAATTCCTAAAGCCAAACATACAAAAATAGGTATAAGATACACTTTCCAAAAGAAAGCTGAGAGACAGTTACTTAGTGTACTTATAGATGTTCTTAGGCACAAACATTGGAATCACCCACCACCCTCCCACACCTTCTACCGGGGTTACCTTCCAAGCCCATCCAAGGTCAACCAGAAATAGCCTTCCGATCTACCTGTGTATGAACCCTAGATGTCAAAGAGACTAAAGGCTACCTTAACTATATTGACAGTCTGGGGGGACAGTCATCATCCTGGTTCGTATGCATGGGTAGGGTAGCAAAGCCCGAAACTTTGTCTAAGACAGAATCCCAGATGCACAAAAACCTTGGTTTATGCTTTGACAAGGAATTGGAGGGTTATCTCCTCAGTCCAAGTCTCCATGTGGCCTCGTGCTTAACTCCCGTTTGAGAGGAGCTTCCCAGATACAATCAACACAGAAAATGGTTTACCTAGTGATTGGCCAACTACGTCTGAGATTTAAATACTTGTGGAGAGTTAAAACTCCCTATCCCACAAGTCTAGCCTGAGCTAGTTAGTGTATGACCGTGTAAAATAAAACTTACTAATAAATTTTAAATTATATCGTTTATTTTAAGGGTTGTTTTTAGTCATAGGGTAAATGGCATGAAACTTATGTGGTGTTTTGACTCAAAGTTGAAACAAAATGACTAAGCAAAGAGAAATGAAATGCAAAAAGCAAAAACTATCCTCTTCATTTTTCAAATAGAAACTTGAAAGCCACAAAAGAATAAATTTCTTTTTTTTCAAAAACGATGATATCCCATGCAATCTAGACTAAAAAAATAATCTACATACATATAAAGCAAACATGTGTTTTTCTTTTTCTTTTATAAATGCAAAAGAAAACTAAGACTACATTTTTGGTAATTTTTGAGATTATATTCAAAAACTGAAAACAAAACTACTATGTGCAAATCAAATGCAAAAGTTTCTAATGTTTTCTTTTCATTTTTCAAAATGCTCAAAGACTACTATGCACCTAAAATGTACTAAACTTGAGTATAGTTGGATCAAATCAACTATATAAAACAAGCAAATTGAAGTAAACAGATCAATAAAACCAAGAATCAACCAACAAGGGAAGACTAGGAACCCTAGCTTGGGTGTGTACAATGACAAGAAATAACTGCAAAATCACGAAGGTAAGTGACAAACCAACCACTATCAAAAGATAGACTGGAAAAACATTGCCCAAAACCCTGATCACTGATTTGGACAAAACACTTCAACCTATAACCCAAACAGGCCAACCTACTTCAAAATGCAAGCAGAAGACAATCCAAACAAAAGAAACCCAAGGGATTTGCAAGAAAGCACAAGGTGTGGCCACCAAGGTCATCAGATTGACTGCACAGTGTTTATAAAGAGGGCAAACTAACAAACATGAATCACAAAAGAATAGGGACAAGCAAACCCTAGCCCAAAAAATCCCTATTTCCAGGCTTGTACGCGACTGTGTATAAGGGAAAATCGCGTACTATACACGACTATCCAAGAGCGCAACTCGCGTATGCAGGCCTCTATATGTGACTGTGTATGAGAGAAACCCGCGTACAGGTACAAAATGTTTCTAAAAAAAAAAAAAATCCACAAGGCCTTCAAACACTATGGTAAGCATGAACCAGGATAAAATACCACACACAATACTCAAGGCAAAGACTAGTCAAGGGTGACAAAAATAACCTACAGTAGTCTGGGCTCCCTAACAAAGTCGTCAGTTCTATTGTACAGGAATAAACACCTTATAACCGAAGGTCTGGGGTTACCAACATACTCATAAAACTTGCAGGCAATCAACTTTAGAGTATATAAATGAAACAAGAAGATATAGTAGACTCACTCGATCACGACGGTTGATCCTAGCTTTGTCCTCTTCCACTTTGCTCCTCCCCCAAAGCCTTCAGGGATGTTTCTCCTTCACCTGTAAAGAGAAAATACTCCAAGTGCAAGCTTATACATGTATATAAACCAGGTTAGATAAACAATATATAGAGTGCTTAATCATAAATATTCATCAAACCATGATACATGAAAGACATTCAAAACACATTTGGAAGAAGGATTCTCTTTATTAACAATAGTGAATGAGTTAAGATTACAACCCAATGCTTGAGACAAGAACTCCTCTGCAACCAAAGGATTCTAAGTTCTGCTGCTCCAAAGACTTCTGAATAGACACCACCAGCATAACTTTGCTTTGCAAGTATGATTTATTAATACCCTCCCCAAGGCCTTTATTTATACTTAGTGAAATAAGGAAGTTTTGAGGGTTGAGGAGGTTGAGATAGTTAAGATGGTTATAGTCAAGGGCTTAACAAATCTTAAATAATCGTGATTTATTATTTTTAATGTCAAAGGAAGGCGTACGCTGGTATTGATACTGGAAACCCATGTATGACACGTGAATTTCTCTAAGGGAAGCCCGCGTATAGATCTGTACGTGGGTTGCAATTACAAAGACTCGTGTACAGTACGCGACATGGTGTAGGAAAAGTTGCATGTGTACACGGGTTGCATATAGGCAAAGGTGCGTACATCAATTGACATATTCAAAGGTAAAAATGGCAAGCTGGATGGATAATGAATGTATTTCATAACATGCCCATCTATAGTGTTTTAGGAAACCTTCAATCCATAAATGTCTTTTTGTGCGCCAACATAGGAAATGTCGGCACTCGGACGGAGAAGTGCCATTTGGGTGGATAACACACAGATTCCAACTTTTCCCAAGCTATAATAGGTTCATCAATTCCAAATATGTGGAATCACAAATCAGTAGAGATTGACATCCCAATTAATCCATGAGATTCATCACATCTATTTGCCCATTTAATTTTCTTATCATCATCAGTGGGTTCTATTTCTTTCCCTGAGGTTATCCTAAAAAGTCCCCTACTTCGCAAAACATCCTCCATAGGAGATTTCCATCATAAATAGTTAGACCTTATAAGTATAATATCACAAGGGGTGGACATACTATAAAATAATGGATGAAAGAATAGAAACTAACTATCTGGATGCAAAGAGCTTGAAAAAATATGCGGTTTTAAAAAATCCGGCACTGAAAACTGATTCTGAATGATGAAGTTATGCTTGATCAAACAAAATGTTGAAGATGTCCCCAATAGTGACATGGCAGATATTAACTTGACCAACTTAAAAAAAGAACCCCCTTCTTCCCAAGATCAACCTTTGTCAATCACTTTACAATAAATTTTCTTTTAAGTGAATCACTTTTGTAGAATAAGTGATGTTCACTTTTACAATAATGTTACTTTAAATAGTGCGGCAATAAATTAAAAGACTTAAGTGACTCACTTTTTATTTTATTTTATTTTAGTGAGATGCACTTTTAAAATAAAGTAACTTGAAAATAGAAATTGCATGCACTAAAAAGTAGCTTAATAAGACTTGAACTCAAGACCTATTAATGAATAAAGCAACTTTGGACCAAGTGAGCTAAGTTTAAGAGATACGTAAAAGAATGGAAAGAGGAAGGGTTTTTTTTATTCTTCTCTCTCATTCTCCGTGCTTTCCTTTTTTTCCTGCAAATCACAAAAAAATGAAAACAAAAACAAAAAAAAAACTTTTTCCACATAATGGGGTTAGCTCTTGGTTAGCTTACCTGGAAAGTCTATGTTTTCAAGTTTTCTCACTGTTTTTGATTTTCCATGATCACACAAGGTGCACGACAAAGAGCATACATAGCCGAGAAGACAAGAAAAACAACTTTTCCTTACTGTTTCTGATTCGTCGCGATCGCGCAAGGTGTACAGAAAAGAGCATACGCAGCCAGGGAAGGCAACATTCCAAGACTAAAACAGTAAAGATGTAATAATAAAACTGGTAAAATATGAGGGATTTAAAAAAAATAAAAACAAATTCGTCACTGTAACATTATACCTTCAGATTTTCTAAAATGAGTGTTTCTGGAACAAACGGAAATAATTTTCAATGAAATGAAAACCATTTCCCAATGGAAACGACACTCCGGATGCAATGGAATATCTCCCATAGGCCACAAGTGCATAAAAAATCCAAAACTAGAAACCCTTTCAAAGTTTCGGCAACCCTGGTTCCATACCTTGATCGAAACCAAAAGCGGCTTTTCATAAATGCTCTAATACCATGTTCAGGTACATAGGGTACTCCGAAAAGGATGAACACCTTGAGCAACTACTTCACACAAATAGATCACAGATCAACAAACCGATGTTTGTCACCCGGTTAAAACCCTCAATAGGGAAACAGTCCACGGCCCCAGCCAAATAGCTACTTGGAGCAATTTATTATGCAAAAGAAAGAAAGTTACATGATCTTCTCATAATCGATCAACTAGTCAAGGACCCTCCATGCTCTTTAAATAGAGATCATGGACCAATCGGGTGTTAAGCCATAGATCACTGGTAGGTATGATCTAAGATAAGTTGAATCGTCAAATCACTCTATGTCTAGAACATATCGTCACCATTGGATTAGAATATTTAGAAATGCATACTAAAGAAACACACTTTTACCTAATGGATATATTACACAAGTTGATCTTAACTAACTCCTAAGTGTCTAAATATCCTAACATCCCCCCTTAAGAACAACTTGGGATACGATTGGAGGATTTACAAAAGTGACACTATTAGGAGAAGGAAGGAGGAATTAAAGCCTATCCACCCTTAATGACACATTCTTGAACTCCTAACATAGATTGAAGTTTAGAAAACTTCGCTTCTATAAGAGACTTGGTGAAGATGTCTTAAAATTGATCATTTGTAGGGAAATAGAGCATTTCAAGAACACGATCATGAACAAGATTTCTAATGAAGTGGATGTGTAGCTCAATGTGTTTGTTGCGTTGATGTAGAAATGGATCTTTTGCAAGCTTGATGGCACTTTGATTATCGCACCAAAGTGGAGTAGGTTGCTACTACTCGAATCCAAACTCTAATCGGATCTGTTGAAGCCATAAAGCTTTCTGATTGGCATTCACTGCAGCTTGATATTCTACTTCTGCTGAAGAAAGAGCAAGGGCTTGTTATTTCTTACAATCCCAAGTAACAGGTTTAGATCCCAGACTGAAAACATAACCTGCAGTACACTTTCGATCATCAGGATCGTCGGCCCAATATGAATTAGTGAAATGAACCAACAAGGGTGTCCCCCCTATAATGTGATGAATCCAAAACTGAATTGTACCTCGAATATATCGAAGTATTCTTTTTGCTGCTTTTCGGTAACTTTCATGAGGTGTTTGCATATAACGGGCAACACGACGAATTGGAAAGGAAAGGTTAGGATGGTAATGAGTCAAGTATAAGAGACTACTGACAAGCTGACGATACAAGGTGGGATCTACTTCATGGGAAGTACAAGTGGTAGAAAGTTTGACTCCAGACTGGAAGGGAGAAGGGGTTGGTTTACAATCTTCCATGTGAAAGTGACGAAGAAGGTCACAAGCATACTTAGAATGGGAAAAAAATATTTCTTCTTTGGTTTGCAATACTTGGAGACCAAAAAAATAATGCAAATGTCCTAAGTCTGACATTTCAAAATTTTCCTAAGACTGGATTTCACATGGGTTAAAAGTTTAGGGTCACTACCAGTAAGGATAAGATCATCAACATAAATAAAAAGTATCATGAGATGGTTTCCTACTTTCTTGGTATAGACATTGGGGTCACAATGGAATCTAGAAAAACCAGTGTCAAGGAGAAAGCTATCCATTTTGGCATAGCACGCTCTAGGAGATTGCTTAAGGCCATATACGGATTTCTTAAGGCGACAGACAAGGCTAGAGTTATCTTGAACATATCCAAGAGGTTGTTCCATGTAAATTTACTCCTGTAAATCACCATGTAAAAAGGAAGACTTGACATCTATTTGATGGACTTCCCAGTTATGTAAGGCTGCAAGGGAAAGAACAAGGCTGATGGAGTGCATTTTTGCAATAGGAGCAAAGGTTTCATTGTAGTCAATCCCTTCAACTTAGGAAAAACCTTTGGAAACTAACCTTGCCTTAAGTCTTTCAACACTTCCATCTGATGTATGCTTAGTTCTGTAGACTCATTTACATCTCACAAGTTTTCTTCCTTTTGGAAGATGAACAAGATCCCAAGTATCGTTCGCCATTAAGGAACGATATTCTTCATCCATAGCTGCATCCCAATCTGGATTTCTTGAAGCTTATGTAAAAGTTTCTAGATCATCATTCTCGAAAACTTGAGCCAAAAGAGAAGTTGCTCGCTGAAACTGAGAATGTGTTCGACGTTGATCTCTAGGATCACTGGCAAGATCACCGGCTTCTTCACATGTTGAATGGACACATCGAGGAAGCATTGGTGCTGGTGCAACTGGAGGAACATGAGCACATAAAGGTGTATTTTCATTCTCATTGTCATCATCAGAAACTGGAGTTGGAAACATGTTAAGGAAGTTGGAAGAAGAAAAAGAAGGAACAATCGCCAAATCAGGCTCGCAGGCCAAAGATGGCACACTCGCCAAGTTAGGCTTGTAGGCCAAGAGGTTTTCATCAAATTTAACATCTCTTCTAATGATTATGTCTTGATAATGTGGCTAAAAAATTCTATAAACTTTTACATCTTTATAATATCCAACAAATATGCACTTTTCACTTTTAGGTTGCAATTCTTTCCATTTTTTATCTAGAATGTGTGCCCATGCTTCACAACCAAACACATGGAAGTGACTTACATTTGGTTTAATTTTACTCCATGCTTTTTCCAGTGTTATACCTTGTAAAACTTTAGTGGGTGTGCGATTAACTATGTAATTTGCATAATTTATGGCCTCAACCCAATATTGAAGACTTAGTCCCTTAGATTGGCTCATACAACTAGCCATTTATTTTAATGTGTTGTTCTTCCGTTCAGCTACACCATTTTGTTGTGGTGTATATGGAACAATGTGTTGTTGCTGGATTCCTTGTTCAGTGCAGAAAGTAGTGAACGTTTTGTTAACATATTCTCCTCCATTATCAGATCCTAACTTAATAATTTTATGACCATATTGTTTTTCAACAAGGGCCTTGTAGGCCAAGAACATGTTAAATACTTCGCTCTTAAGTTTTAGGAAGTAAACCCTAGTGCACTTGGAGTAGCCATCAATGAAGGTTAAGAAATATTTGGAACCAAAAAAGAAGCAGATGGAACAGGACCACACAAGTCACTATGCACAATCTCGAAGGAAACAGAGGTGTGCCAAGAGGCACGTTTGTCAAAACTGTCCCGATGATGTTTTTCGAGTACACAACCGAAACAAATACCATCCTTGCAAGATACCATTGGAAGACTAGTCACCATATTGTCTTTACATAGTTGTTGCAATCAGCGATAATTTAAGTGACCAAATCGCTCATGCCAAATTTTGCTCAAGTTATCACTATGAGCAAGAAAAAATGAAGGAAAAGATGATGACCCAAAGTTGTTAAATTTTTACAACCTGGTAATATCATCAACAGTTCCAGTACCAAGGACATTTTGAGGATTTTTAAAATCCTTGATGATAACTTGGTGAGGTGTTTATGTCACAGTTTTACCTTCACCCGAATGAGTAATTTGATAGACTAATAACAAGTTGTGGGAAATTCATGGAACACATCGTACATCACTAAAATGACCATTTTCTACTGGAACTATTCCAGATCCTACAACACTTAGAGATCTATGATCACCAATAAATATTTGTTTAGTGTTACATTCATGCATAGTAGAATAGATGGCTTGATCCTTAGCCATATGATAAGATACTCCAAAATCAATGAGCCATTCATTTGAAGTAGAAGAAGAAGATGCAATATAAGAGTAACCAGAAGCACAAAGTGCATGTCCATGAGAGGTAGATTCTGAAGACGAATCTAGGCTAATGTGTTGCTTCTTCATTGTTGCTTCCAAGGCTGCTATCTTCTCGAAACACTTAAATTCATCATGATCATCTTTCCCACAAAAATTGAAATGACACTCAATATTATTTCCTTTTGGTTTGAATCCTTTGTCATTTTTTAAAGAAGGAGATGGCTGAGACGATTTGAGACCCTTGTTTGGCTTATTATTGCAAAAATTTTGTTTCTTGAGAGGCTTAGACTTTTATTTCTGTTGGGACAATAAGGATTTCCCAGATGTATCTACATTGTTAATTATTCCAAGATGAATGAACTTATCTTTCTCTCTAATTAAGGAATCACAAAAGGATTCAAGGCTAGGCTCTTGATAGCTGGGTGCAATCAAGGATTCTTTCATGGAGTAAAATGTAGATACAAAAATAGAATATGTAGGTGCAAGTTCAGAAATAATATGATCAATACATTGTTTGTCTTGTTTCTTAATCTTGCATTCTTCACATAAGAGTCTAAGAGTTTTATACTTAGAAAAATAGTATTGAATGCATGAAAAATCACTTGGATTCAAAGAAATCAACTTATTCTCAAGTTGATGACATCGACTTTCATTGTGTTTACCAAACACAGATTCCAACTTTTCCCAAGCTTTATTAGGTTCATCAATTCCAGATATCTGGAATTGCAAATCAATAGAGATTGACTTCCCAATCAATCCACGAGCTTAATCACATATGTTTTCCCATTTTATTTTATTATCATCATCAGTGGGTTCTATTTTTTTCCCTGAGGTAATTCTGAAAAGTCCCCTACTTCGTAGAACATCCTCCATATGATATTTCCATGAGAAATAATTAGAATTGGTAAGTATAATGTCACAAGGGGTGGAAATACTATAAAATAATGGCTAAAAGAACATAAACTAAATATCTGGATGCAAATAGCTCAAAAAATTAGACTATTTAAAAAAATGGCACTGAAAACTGATTCTGGATGATGAAGTTATGCTTGATCAAAGAAAATGTTGAAGATGTCCCCAACAGTGACGTGCCAGATATTAACTTAGCCAACTAAAAAAAGAACCCCCTTCTTCCCAAAATGAACCTTTGACAATCACTTAAGTGACTCACTTTTTATTTTATTAAATTAACTTAATAAGACTTGAACTCAAGACCTATTAAGGAATAAAGCAACTTTGAACCAACTAATTTTGGATGATGCAGTTATGCTTGATCAAAGAAAATGTTGAATATGTCCCCAATAGTGACGTGGCAGAGCATACATAGCCAAGGAAACAAGAAAAAAAACTTTCCCTTCCTGTTTCTGATTCGCCGTGATCGTGCAAGGTGCACGACAAAGAGAATACGCAGCTAAAAAAGGAAATAGTCTGAGACTAAAAGAATAAATATCTAATAATAAAACTGATAAAATATGAGAGATTTAAAAGAAAAAACAATCCGTCACTGTAACATTATACCTTCATATTTGCCGAAATGGGTGTTTCTGGATCAAATGGAAATCGTTTTCAATGAAATGAAAAAAAATTCCCAATGGAAATGACACTCTAGATGCAATGAAATAGCTCCCACGGCCCACAAATGCACAAAAACTCTAGAACCAGAAACCCTTTCAAAGTTTCAGCAATACTGGTTCCAGATCTTGATCAAAACCAGAAGTGGCTCTTCCTAAACGCTCTGATACCATGTTCGGGTACACAGGATACTCCCAAAAGACCGAAAACCTAGAGAAACCACTTCACACAAATAGATCATAGATAAAAACACCGATGTTTCTCACGTGGTTAAAACCCTCGAGAGGGAAACAGTCCATGATCCCAACCAAATAGCTAGTTGGAGCAATTTATTATGCAAAAGAAATAAAGTTACATATGAGCTTCTCATAATCGATCAACTAGCCAAGGACCCTCCATGCTCTTTAAATAGAGATCATGGACCAATCAGGTGTTAAGCCATAGATCAATGGTAGGTATGATCTAAAATAAGTTGAACTGTCTGATTACTTTATGTCTAGAACATATCGCGACCATCGGATTAGAATATTTACAAATGCATACTAATGAATACTAAAGAAACACACTTTAGCTAACAGATATATTAAACAAGTTGATCTTAACTAACTCCTAAGTGTCTAAATATCCTAACATTTCAATGGATGGTTATTCTTCTAGTAAAAACACATTATATGCATGATAGACATACTTTTTGTTTAATATGCTTTATGCTAGTCATTTGTATTTTTATGAAAACTAAAAAACACATGTTCTAGGTAATCATGGAAAATCAGAAGGAAAGAGAAGTAATAGAACACCTGAAAGAAGACCTACAAGCTTCCAACCAGCATACGGAACAAGTGAGTTACTGTTTATCGAAGAGATAAAAGTACCTACTTTGTTTTAATACATTTGTGTCTCAATGACTTATGATTTGTGCATACATAACTTGTCAGTTATGGGATAGTTATCATCTGTCTGCATTGACTTGGATGATTTAGCAGCTACCCTAATTCATGCTTTCCTTTACCAGTTTAAGTGCAAAGAATAAGGGAATGAGGATGCATTACTACAAATAGAAAGTGCTCATGAGCACTTCAAGACAGAGGTTGACTTTGAGATTAAAATCTATCTTTGTGGACATGGCTAGACATTTCTATTTTTCATTCTTTTTCTTTTTTGAATGATGAAAATGTTTTAGATGTTATATCTTTTACAGATGGGCAAGTTCAAGCAATAATTGGAGTGTGAAGTCTCTACCTTGAAGAAGAGGATATCAGATCTAGAAGTTAAAGTAACAGAGAAGGAAATGGCAACAGTCTCCACAATAGAAGAAAAAGAAAGAGTGCTTATCAATTTTTCTTATCGCTTGAAAACGTATGGAATATTGTAGCTCTGCATTGTCTGAGATCTCTAGGTTTGATTTTATTTTTATCAGGTTATTTGATCTTTTACTTCTATTATGTAGAGGACAATTAGAGGAGGCCCATATTTGTATTACTCCCTTAAAATCATATTTGGAAAAGGAACACTAGAACCGGTGCACTACTCAAAGCAACTATGAGAGGCAGCGATATAAATAGAAGGTTTTATTGTGTAATATTTTAAAATGTCATGCACAAGTATGATTAAAAAAATAGCAGGCATCTTCTTTTTAATAAATTAATTGTGACAGGGTTTACAATATTTGGGAATTTAATTATTTACCAATTATAGAGATCTTCAAGGATTTTATAGTTAGTTGGCAAGCTGTTATCTTTACTGGTTTAGAACAACTTTGAGGAAATCTGAGATTTCAGCACCTTAAACCCTATTTTTGGCTTGTGTTCAAATGATCATACCTAGTGTAAAATGTATTATACTACAACATAAAGGATTTGTAGCAGTATTGCAGTGGTTGACATCTGCCATTTATTAATTACTGGTTTCCTTCCTTTCCTGAAGGAGATAAAGACAGGCGATTTTAGTCTATGAAATTATATGATTTTATTCGACTGTAGATATAGACGTACCTATTTTCTCGCTTCTCCTATGGTTTTGTTCTCAAGGATTTAGAAACCATGAATTCAAATTCCATTCATTATGGATATTGGGCTTCTTGTGCCTGCTACAATTATCCTAAAATTGCATGCTTTATGTATCGTTTGGGTTCCATTGTAGTCAAAAGGAGGAAACAAATGCAAAACTAGGTGTAAATGTTCTCAAATTGACAAAACATTTCTCCACTTCTTGATTCTAATTTCCCACTATTGCTGCTTTGATTTCCTTCAATTGTTTGTTTAGTTCTTCCTCTTTCTCCNATGTTCTCAAATTGACAAAACATTTCTCCACTTCTTGATTCTAATTTCCCACTATTGCTGCTTTGATTTCCTTCAATTGTTTGTTTAGTTCTTCCTCTTTCTACCTAAAGATTCTATCATTGCACTCAAGCCATATTTTACATCAGATGGCTTATTCATTTGGTGTTCTTGAGAATCCGAGTAGATTGTGGGAAGCTAGATTGTGGGTTGATCACTTGGTCAGATGAAGTTGAACCATAGTTTTTATGTATAAGAATTGGACAATGAGAAGTGTAGGCCCATACTATTTTAGGACCTTTTATCTTTTCTATTGAACACAATTTCTTTGCAAAATTTAATCCATAAATGAGGGACTAATAGCCCACTCATTTCATCAACACATTTCTTATCTGCAACTAAAATTAATCGAGTATGAGATAATGTCTCTCTTCAATCAATGCTCTTTAACGGGAATGAATGCGATGTTTTCATATTGCTACGTTTGTTAGAATATAAAGGTCACTGGTTAAGTTAAAATATTGTTTAGATATATACGTTATCTTCTATGGAGGGTCAAGTAAGATTCTTTCCTTGAATTTGGCTCTTCTTATGTGAAAGGGTGATTTTTAGTTTATTATTTCTCTGTTTCAAAAGGAAAAGAAAACCTTATATTAACATATACAATATGACTTGTTTTTATGCTAGTTTCTCTTGGAGTTAGGTTCCGTAGTTAGTTCCATAGAGTTCTCCCTTTCACTTGTTGTGACCATAGAACCTTTTGAAAGATACAATGATTGTGTCTTAGATCAATATATTCTATTTAAGGGTGCTAGCTCAATTGAAGAGTACCTACCTTATAGGAAGGAGGTTGGTGGCTCAATTCCTCCGTGCCCTATATATATTCTAAAACCACTAAAAGAGATAAATCACCACTACAAAATAGATATAAATGACCAAAGAAAGACTAAAATCCACATATAAATGAGAACTTTTAAGTTATAAATTAGTGGTCACTTATCACGCAACAAAAAATGTGATCATATTTAGATTTGACATTTATAGATTATTTTGCGGGAATATATTTGGCCATTAATTGTGATAATTAATGACAAAATATACGACCAAATTAACAGCCAAATATACAACCAAATATATGACCTCAACATAAGCTATAAATGATCAAGCTGAATATGACCACATTTTTTGTCGCGTGACAAATGACCATTAATTTTTTACCAATGGTCGCTAACTCAAAAGTGGTCATTTATATTTAGATTTTGTTATTTTTTTGTCATTTATATCTCATTTTGCACCACTGAAAGATGACCAAAATTTATTCAACGACTGAAAGAGAATGCCTAGGTATGATTTTGGCTCTCCAAAAGTATCATCGTTGTTTATTAAGTAACATATTTTTTTTTTGTAGATCATCATGATCTAAATTAATTAGTCAATAAATCATTGCACCATTAATGGATCTGGTGATGACTCTTATTGTTTTACAAATTTGAATTTCAGATATTAATCTAATCAAAGAAGTCAAGTATTGGACCTGGAAATCTATCTCGAATAAAAACACGTGAAGAATTTGTTGACATAAATGATCAACTATCTAACACCCATTTCTTTAGAGTTGAAGCTGTACAAACCGAGTTACCAGATATTCCTCAATTTTTACAAGAAGTTCAAGCTCTTGAAGGAACATCAGAAAAGAAAAAAGAAAATTTTAGCAATGAAAGAAACATCTTATATTATAATCAATGTGTTATTTTATAAACTAGGATACGCTGATATACTCCAAAAATGTGCCATTGACCATGAAAAATAGGCTATTTTATTTATGAAGATCATTAAAGACTAGCAGGAGGGAATTTTCAAGCTGACACAACCATCAAAAATATACTACAATAACGATTATGGTGGCCAAATTTAAACAAAGATTGTAAAGCTTATATCAATCAATACAAAAGATGCCAACGAATGGATTGATAGTTATAGTAGAATAAAATACCCCTAATATTTATGAATCTAAGTTTAATAGTTCCTAATGCTTTCCTGAAAAAATAGTGCGCATTAAATAATCACTGTAGTAGAATATGTTACTAAATGGGACGGAGTAGAACCAATTAAATCATGCATGATCAAAGTTGTTGTTAATTTTATATATGAAAACATCATCACAATATTTGAATGCTACCTCACATTAATAAGTGTCAAGGGAACCCACTTTAGTAATAAGACTATAATTGTTCTACTTAAATATTAAGTGGTTGGCCATCATAAAATTTCATTGTATCATCCTTAGTTAAATGGTGCAATTGAAGAATTCAATGAGACACTTACAAAGGAATTAACTAAAATTTACAACATCAACAAGGATTACTAGGATGACAAGGTATTTGCTATATCAGTTAACATTCTAATGACTAGTGTAGTCCAGATACCTCTATCCCTACAACTTGAGACTACTACAATATCTATTGTAGTAATAACTAATCTTAATCCCAACTACATTATTTCCTACAACATTGACTAAATTTGTGATTCTCCTGGCTCCAAATCCATCAAATGCTCAACAAACACCTTTGATCAGTGGAGGAAAGTAGAAAAAATGTTCAAAAAAGAAGGGAAAAAATATAAGAAATGAAAGAACGACACAACCCTTTCTCTTCTAGTATTGTAGATTGCCAACTCAACATCAATGGTAAGAGTTTTTGTACACACTAAAGCCATATAACAAGATCTTAATGACTTTAGAAAAATTTCCAGTAAGGAACACAATAAAATATTGTCTTATGACAATTGAAAGATAAAAACCATCAAAGTAAAGCAGGATGATGTAATGTAACCTAAAATACACCGTAATTTTTTTCGTAAGGATCATTATATTATCAAATGTTCATAATTATGTCACTTGATTATTTAAATGTTTGTCTATTTTGTCTATCTTCTTGTTTATGATATTTGTGTCACCTCTTGTTTAAATAGCCATATTCATGTATGTACTAGGGATAATTTTAGGGGAAAAATTTATCCCATGGGCTATTTTTAGGGGGTTTTCTCAAAAAAAAAATTCACCATTTTGCAATTTTTGAAGCCCTGTTTCACCCAATTTTGATGGGGTAAAGTTTTTTCACCCTAAAAATAGCCAAATTATTATATAAATGATATAAAATCCTTGGAAATTAAAATATTTTTTGAAAAATATCGCCAAACATTTTATAGTTGGTGTTTTAAC